>PKMM01011241.1:220763-388201 GCA_002933915.1 Eutrema heterophyllum
CGAGATGGGACATGTCCCCCCCCCCCCCCCCTAAAACTTCTATCATAATTTTTTTTTTTCTTTTTTAATAATTCAGGTATCGATCTATCATAAATTTTATCAGCTAAATACTAGTCAGGACTTGAGAAAATTATATTTTTTAAACACAAACTCACAAGAAGGCTAAACAAACATTTTCTTAAAAAGGCTAAAGAAAAAAATTCCACAAAAGAGAAGTGTTAATATCATGAATTACAGAACTAATAAATTACAAAACGGAGTTCCAGATATAATCAAAATGAATTTAATGTTACACTTGAAAGAAAATTTAATGCACACGCATTAGCTGTAACTTAGTAGTATCTAATTCGTGAACACATAGTAACAAAATGAATTGAGAGGAATGTAGAAAAATAACAAAGAAAAAAAAATTGTCATTCTTCATAAAGTGGAAATGTTTGCACATATATTCAACAAAAAGGTGATGAAGGGAAGATAATAATTTTTTTCTTTCTCTGGAGAAAAAAGTAGTTTTCTTCATTGGACAAATAACGAAAAAATCTAGAACTATTTTAATGCACACGCTTTAGCTGTAACCTGTGAGCCCTATGACTTAGAGAGACTAAATAGAGACATCTATGAAATAAAACGATTAACAAGTTGGAATAGATGCTAATACAGCTAGACTATAGATCTTTGAAATTAAGTTGAATATTGAGTACAATAATTTAAACTTGGCTATTCTTTAGAGAAAAAAATAGGATATGATTTTCTGTATCTCCTCGAGAAGTTAGAGAAATTTATTAAATTTTGTTGGAAAAACGTATTGGTTAATCTCTCAATTAATTAAAAACAAAAAAAAAGTGTACTGTTGGTTGAAAGAATTAAGACGTTGCAATCAAAATAAACTCTAACATCAGGGATGTTTTAGCAAATCTTTTCACTTCTTTCGATGTGATCTTTTATCCACGAGTGTTACTGGATTTGTTATCATCAATTTATGACCAATGTTGTTGTATTTTTTTTGGTCAATGGTCAAACAAAGTAAGGGAAAAGAATATGAAGTGATATGAATGTATTTGGTAGGATTTGAGTCTAAGTACATTTGTAAACTGCTACAGCATAAATAAATTGGTATAGAATTTCTTTTCTTTTTTGGTTTAAGACATCGGTTAGCCTCGGTCTAGTTTGTATACAAACCGCTCAGTGTACATTTTTCTAATTGATTATTTATTTTGTGTCTAGTTTTTAGTGAAAGAATTTCTAGTTACTGTTAAATGGTTCATATGCTGGCCCATATAGGCATTTATGGGTTAAACTACTATTTTACTGATATATTGAATTCAGTAGTTTCTGCAGTGGTTTATCATTTGAATTCTGGCCCAAACAAATCAACAACCGAAAAATAGCATGTAGTATAAGCCAACAAATTCAAAATTTAGCCCAAAAACCAAATCAAAGTACTTTTATAAGTGATGTTTAAAACCAGAAAAGACAAAAAAAGAAGAAGGTAAATACTACATTCTCCGCTATTAACCGGTTTCGCATGCATTTTAAATATTGATTTTCTTCCATCTAAAACACACAAAAAATAATTTGAAAGGAATCTCGAATTTTGTTATCTTCAAAAATACAATTTACAAACACATAAATCTTACTTGCGGATTCCGATCTTCATTCAGAATTGGTTATACTTTCATAACTTATTCAATAGTTTGGTAACCAAAATAAATTAAATGGTTAAGTAAAATGTGACGAATGATCAAAATTTCATGTTCAAAAATAGTGCACAACCAATTTTTTTTCTTGCTTCTAGCCTTTTAAATTTCAGGGCCGACTCTGGTTTCATCAATCGTATTTATGACCCCGATAAAAATAATTTATGAGTCCGCCACTGAGATCAACTCCACTCGTTCGTTCGGTGTGTTGTAGTCTATTGTTTGGGTATGCAATATTTCTGATTATATTATCCCGCTATGTTAGGGTTTTACGTTTTATTATATTAATTGGGAATGATTCACTTCCGGTTGATTCGATTCCAGATCTGACTTTCACGATTTGTTGAAATCTAGTTGGTTAGTGAGAAAATCCGAGAGATACATGATAAATTGTTTGTTTCTAGGGTTTTTGGATTCTCTAGTGAGACTGTTTTAAACTTTTACAGGAGTACTCACCACAATGACAATGAGCAAAGCTTCCTCGAGTTCCTCCAGGTCTCCAGTCTCTGTCGTATGGGACTATGACAATGCATGGATCCTTGAGGGCTATGATATTAAGACCCTTAGAAGCAACATCGAAGTTACTCTGCAGAAAAAAAATCCAGATTTTTTTATAGAGAGTCTGATTGCGATTGGACCTAAGGGCGGAGATAAATATGCAGAGATTTGCACATGTAAAGATGATATCAAATTCAAAGCGATCCCAAGTGAAAACATGCGGTGTGAAACACAAGGAGTACCAGAATGTTACGATTTGGTTGTAAAGAGTAATGATAACCCTGAAGGTAAAATCTTTTTCAATTGGCTTTTTAGTGTTTTCTCAATGATTAGCATCTTCGGTTTGGTTGTAAAGAGTAATGATGCGATAAAGGAGGTATACATGAAAGCACTTGAGATGAAGAAGAACATATTGATAATTGCTGGAGACATTGATTTCCCAACTGTGATTAAGGATTGTATGAAGAAAAGCTATATATAATGTTAGCGCGACTTGAAAATTCGAGTGGAGAAATCCATAACAAAGCAAAAGCAACTTGGCTTTGGAAGTCGAAATATCCTAACAAAGCTGCTACTACTATGGTACATGGAGGTGCACCTATCCGTAGTAGAGGTATAATAAATTATATGGTTAAATAAAATGTGACGAATGATCAAAATTTCATGTTCAAAAATAGTGCACAACCAATTTTTTTTCTTGCTTCTAGCCTTTTAAATTTCAGGGCCGGCTCTTGTTTCATCAATCGTATTTATGACCCGGTAAAAATAATTTATGGGTCTGCCACTGGTGGTTGATACATTTCCTTTATAACCATATGATTAAGTCGTTTTTCAACACATCAATTACCCTAATGTGTAGACTATCGCAATCATAACGGTGTGTCGTTTTAGTACTTAGGGATCGAATCCACATAGAGAAAGAACAGCACAATAAGAATACAAGAAACTACTTAAGCTAAGCTAAACGATTTTTTTTTGTTTTTGTTCTAAGAACTAATTACGATAAAACCTAAAAATAAAAAACAGAGAATAAAAACATACATGACAACTAAAATTATTGCAAGCTAGTTTTAAGAACACAAAATTAAAGAAAACAAGACACTAAACTCGGTTTTAAACAAGAAGATAAAGATATAGATCGTAGGGAACGGTATTCGATTAGGAGTATGCGATGATTCACTAATGATGTTTCTAATCACTCAATGAGCTTATTCTATGGCAAGGAACACACAAATAGTTTAACTCACTCCCATGATGCTAAACCTTTCATTGATAATTTGAATTAGCAAATTTTCCAATTGCAACCAAATTATCAACAAGCATAAAACATAAGTCCTTTAAAGCCAATTAATGATTCTTAGTCACGATTTCCACCTTGCTAAGCATCAAAAACATGTTTAGAAATCCTCTAGACAATTTACCAAACCTCTTCCAAGTGTAAATTGACCATGATTTAGAAATTGAGTAGCTAGTTCAATCCTAACTTTAAGACCACTTCTAAACATGAGAACTTCTATAATCTTGCTCTAAACATCAAAAGATCATCATCTATCCCTCTAAATAAACCATTCTCACAATCCATAATGAAACTACTCACACATAACTAAATCACAAAATAAAACCGAACAAAAGCAAGACATAGCAAAAATAAGAAGATTGATGGAAGAAAAGTAAGAAAATCTTCACTAAAATGGTGTAGATCTTGGATGATTCATGAACACAAGAGGAGAGAAGAGATAAGTTCTCTAAAACAGTAAAAAGAAGCAAAAATGATGATATTTTCGTCAGTGGTAAGTTGTTGAAAAACAAGTACAAAGTGTTCAATATATTACAAAAGTAGAGGGGCCCAAAGTCAAGTGGAAAGTCACCAGATCGACACGTCTTCACTAAATCGGGCATAACTCTTGACCCAGAGATCGGAATGACTTGAAACTACTTTCACTGGAAAGATAACTCAAATATCTACAACTTTCATGAATACCGCTGAAGCTAAATCCAAATGGAAACCGTTCTTATGAGTCGATCTTTAAAGCGTTTCGGATGGTTTCGGTCGCGGGTATGGATCGGTCGATCCAGAGGGGATCGATCGATCCCAAAAAATAATGAGATCGATCGATCTGGCATTGTAAGTCGGTCTGGGAAATGTTTGATGTTTGGGATCGATCGATCCAACTTTGTGGATCGATCGATCTGGTCTCCTTCTTCCTCTTGCTTCTTTTGCTCGCCAGACTGGACCGTCGTCACGAAACTTGTCATACCTCTTGATCGCACCGTTGGAATGGCCTCAAACAACTTCCAAATGAAATCTAATCCATTTATCTAGCGTGTGTTAAAATATGAGCTCAATCCATCGGTGGAAAGTTCTTCAGCCAATGCCAAACTTTTGACGTCTCAACCTGATCATGCATCTCTGTATTCCGCAATGACCTTTTTTATGGCTATCTTCACTCCTCCAACTCCTCTGAGTCCAAGAACACCTTAAAATGGCTCAAGCAAGCCAAAAAGAATGCAAAGACAACCTATGACATCTAAAATGCAATGAGACTCAATTTGGACTTAAATGCATTGTAAATACAATGAAAACAACATGAAACACATAGAAAACAAAAGAAAATATGAGACTCAAGATGGTAAAATACACGGTTATCACCATACCACTAGGAAAATCCGTGAAAACTTCGAATCCACCATGTTTTTCCTTCTCCAAATCAGCGACAAGTATATTTGCAAAAAAGTTGTCATTTGAAATGATCATAATGGTTCTCTGATTCCCTATTTTTTGTAGCTTCAATGCATGCAAACAAATACCCGAAAGCATTTCCAACTGAGCTAGTTCTTCCTTTTGTTCCCTCTTTTCACCTCTTCTTTCCCTATCTTCATCACAACGAAATTATAATATAATCAATTTTTTCAAAGAGAAATAAAATTGAAACCACAAAAATAATGTAATAAATCTTACCTTCGATACACGGTCTACAGTTGAGATTTCTTTGGAGATAAGTGTTGATCCTTATATACGGCTTACCCTCCAGAATTTTCAGAATTGCATCATCCTCGGCATTCTTAGGCTCGATTGCATAAACAGTCACCTTACGGTAATGATATTTCGTACCCTCAATTTTCATGTCTTTTCTCTCTAGTATAGTTGTGATGTTATCTAGAAGATCATGTGCACTATGTTTATCCCTAAACCCAACCGTCTCGAGATCTAAGAAAACTTCAATTACATTTTCTACTATGTACACAGCGTTAATCTGTTTGGAAAATTTGGAATGGCAACGGTTTGTTATCTCTGTCCATCCCTCTGAAAAAAAAAAAATTAATAAGATTAAAACGAAACAACAAGCAATAAAAGAGCAATAGCATACGTAAATGTAAATGTAAATGTAATTGTCCCCAACCTGAATCTCCCCCGGCATCAGCATCATTATGCTTGCCTTTGATGCCTAAAAAGGAGAATACTGAGAACTATAAATACCAACGAATAAAATTATGAAATACTGATATGTTGGTGATAAATTGATAATTTGGAACTCTTCTCCTCGCACGTACGAGAATATATATACACACACGATTCAACAAATATTTCAGGTTCTGCTTGGTTAGAATTGATCCCATGATTCTCATCATGTTGGTCTAATTTAAGTTATTTTACGTCTAATTTAAGTAACACTATGAAAATTTTACGATAAATTTTGGTTGGCATATAGATAAGTAGTATTTATTCTATCACACACGATGAAACTTGACAAAACTATTTATTTTGCAAGTTGAAAACATCACTTATTAAAGAATAGAAGGAATAGTATCTATTAATAACATTTGTTTATTTGAATTTTAGATTACTGCTCCTAATAATGACCATAATCTCTTTATATATATTTTTTAAACGATATTGAATTTTTATCCACAAGGCCACAAAGAGTCGCACTCAAATATAGGTTGACTTCTTTTAATTCCTGACCAAACCAATTAGTTCGGTTATTGCTTCCCAGCAACTATAATCATTTTCTGTTAGATGTTATCCTCCAATAAGATTTCTTGAAAGGTATTTCTCAACCATTTTTCATAATATTTTCTCGAAAAATAGGGGTTTTAGATTGTGAAAGTTTCTAATATATATCCATAGTTACATTTGTTACACGTTATTGGGGTTTTATTTATCTAGGACATGTTCACACGTAATTTTACATAAATCTTTTGATGTACTTCTTATTTTTATTGGGCTCTTGACTTATATGAGTATAGAAGTTATACAAATAGATGATTTTTTGTATCATAAAGTAGAAAATCATTACATTTGATAATTTTGCTTTCATGGTGTTAGTCGATTATATTTCCATTTTTTTAAAATGGTATTTTTTCTTCGTTTCCTATACATAGTGATAGAGTAAGTTTAAAGACATAATCTGACTAAATAATCATTTTTTATTATTATTTGGAACATATGGAAATTACAAATTGAAACATAACAAAAAAAACAAAGGTTTGAGAAGATTGAAAGAAAACATAAAAAGAATCCAACCTACTCTTAATTAGGTTCCAACCCACAAAGAGAAACATATATACTTTCCCTCTAAGCATTCGAGCTTTAATTTCACCAAACTGACGAAGCACAAGAACCCAACATTTGCATCTTTATAAGCCAATGATCATGAATCATTTTGAAATCACAAAAGAAAGAGAGAAAGTAGAGAAATCAATAGAACATCAAAAGAGGAAAGTTTTACTACACTTGAAGATAAAAAGGGCAAGAAAAATGGAATTTCCAATCCGTATTTTAGTGATATTTGCATTGCTCGCCTTTCCGGCATGCGTCCACGGTGCAATCCGCAAGTACACATTTAACGTAAGTCCACCACATCAAATGTTATCATTCATTCGATATATTAAGATCTCCTCAAATATTATTTCATTCATTTTGGGTTTAAATACAAAAAAAAAAAGATGGGTGTTAGAGGTGAATTTCTTAAATGAAAGTACCTAAAACGAGATTATCTAAAATTTCAGGTGGTAACAAAGGAAGTGACGCGTCTTTGTTCAACAAAACAGATCATTACAGTTAACGGTAAATTTCCGGGACCCACAATCTATGCAAATGAAGACGACACAATTCTCGTTAACGTCGTTAACAACGTCAAGTATAACGTCTCTATCCATTGGTGAGAACTGAAGCTGATAATTTAAAAAGTATCAAACTTTCCTCCACTCTCCACAATGGACCTAAAGATTAATTTATCTTGTTTCTTTTGTTAGGCATGGAATAAGACAGTTAAGAACCGGTTGGGCTGATGGACCGGCCTACATAACCCAATGCCCAATTAAACCGGGTCACAGCTACGTGTATAACTTCACGGTCACAGGCCAACGTGGCACGCTCTGGTGGCACGCACATGTTCTCTGGCTCCGAGCTACGGTTCATGGTGCCATCGTGATTCTGCCTAAACCGGGTCTACCTTACCCGTTCCCTAAACCACACAGGGAAGAAGTCATCGTACTAGGTAATCAATAGAAGATAACTATGGAAAGCATTCTAAATTTTAATTTTGTTTATTAATCTATAATTCTCGGTTTAGGTGAGTGGTGGAAATCCGATACCGAAATGGTTGTTAATGAAGCATTGAAATCCGGTTTAGCACCTAATGTCTCAGATGCTCACGTCATTAACGGTCATCCCGGTCTCGTCCCAAACTGCCCATCGCAAGGTAATTATTCCATCAATTCCAATTTGTGAATTTTAACATCAACATGACCATCCTTAATTAATTTATTCATAATTTCGACCAGTTAAAAAAATATTTATAACAAGTTTAGTTNCTTTCAGGTAATTTTAAATTAGCGGTGGAGAGCGGGAAAACATACATGCTACGACTAATAAACGCAGCGATGAACGAAGAACTCTTCTTCAAGATCGCCGGCCACCGTTTCACCGTCGTGGAAGTCGACGCCGTCTATGTCAAACCCTTCACCACCGACACAATCCTAATCGCTCCTGGTCAAACCACCACCGCCTTAGTCTCTGCCGCCCGTCTCTCCGGTCAGTACCTAATCGCCGCCGCTCCATTCCAAGACTCTGCCGTCGTCGCCGTGGACAATCGCACCGCCACCGCCACCGTACATTACTCCGGCACACTCTCCGCCACACCCACCAAAACTACTTCACCGCCTCCTCAAAACGCCACATCCGTCGCAAACTCTTTCGTTAATTCTCTCCGGAGTCTCAACTCAATCACATACCCAGCTAAAGTTCCGATCATCGTCGATCACGATCTGTTATTCACAGTCGGACTAGGAATCAACCGTTGTCACAGCTGCAAAGCCGGAAACTTGACACGTGTTGTCGCCGCGATAAACAACATTACATTCAAGATGCCTAAAACGGCTCTGCTTCAAGCACATTACTTCAACCTAACCGGAATCTATACGACCGATTTCCCCGCTAAACCACGCCGGTTTTTCGATTTCACCGGAAAACCACCTTCGAATTTAGCAACAATGAAGGCCACAAAGCTTTACAAGCTTCCATACAATTCAACGGTGCAGGCTGTTCTGCAGGATACCGGAAATGTGGCGCCGGAAAATCATCCGATTCATCTTCATGGATTTAATTTCTTTGTGGTTGGTCTTGGATCTGGGAATTATAACTCCAAGAAAGATTCTAAGAAATTTAACCTTGTTGATCCGGTGGAGAGGAATACCGTCGGAGTACCTTCCGGTGGTTGGGCGGCGATCAGATTCCGAGCAGATAATCCAGGTATATATATATCTATGTAATTTAATCATATAACCAAAGTATGTTGCAGTTTTCTTCTTCCTTAACCGAATAAACCAACCCAAAATAAAACCGAATTTTTGTCTCAAATTTATCCTAAATAATGGGATTGGTTCTACAACTTTTTTTTTTTTTGTAAAGGTCTTTACACCATATTTTATATGATCAAGTTTAGATAACTAATTTTTACGGACGTTCTTCAAGTCTATCACAACCTTTTTTTTTCTTCTTCTTGTTATGCTGTTTTCGAGAGCCAATATCTGGCTTATTTTTTTTTTAAGCCAACCGCTATTTTAAAAGTTAGGGTCATGATATCGAGTATGTGTATACAATTAAAATGGTTACAATTAGTAATAGTGACTAATTGAAATAATATGTGTATATGTGGTTGCAGGGGTTTGGTTTATGCATTGCCATTTAGAAGTACACACAACATGGGGACTAAAGATGGCATTCTTGGTGGAGAATGGTAAAGGCCCAAACCAATCAATTCTTCCTCCTCCAAGTGATCTTCCCAAATGTTGAATACTCCAACAGTATTTTTTGAATCAATCAATTCTTTTCTTCACATTTTTTCAATTTGGTATTTGTATGCTCAAGCAAGATGTCAACAAAGTCATTGTATGATTGTGTTACGCTTTAATGAAAGGTTGAAAACAAAAACCCTTCTTAAACTCACCAACTTTTTTTGTTAGAACAAAAATATTGTGGAATTTTGATCTATAGTTTCCCCCAAATTATGGACCAGTACTTGTCAGTAAAGTAATACATGTGAAAGATCCAATATATATATATATACCGTTCAAAACACAATACCATACTAAATGTTAGACTTGAAATAGCTGAAAAAGTTTTCTTTGAACTAATTTCGTTTTGATAAAAAGAAAAAAAATGATTTAAATCGTCATCGTGTTTGATCAAAGGTGTGTCGAATTCAATTCGTCCATTGTAATTAATTGTTTTATAGTATTGACAATATATTTGATATTAAAATTGAAAATAATCTTCTAAATATCTTCAACATATACACGCAGTATTAACAATCTAAATTATATTAATTGTAAAAAGAATTGGTTGATAAAATAAAATAAAAGAGTCGGATCAAACTTTTCGTTAAACAAATTTGAGGATAATATTGAATGAAATTATTTGTTAGGTGGTAAAAAACAATAATGGGTTTACGTTGTACAAAAAATGTTTCCAACTTTCACCTAGATGTTTAAACGTGTCTACTGATGATACGATAAATTAATAAAAATAAACAAAAAATGTTCTTTCAAAAATCGTTATCAACGCAGAATTTATTGGTCGTTGAATTTGATTAAGTAGGTGCAATGTCACATTTCCAATAGTGAAAAACAAAACGATAGAAATTAAATAAAACGAAGCAAGAGTAATAAATTTGACAGAAAATGGAATATTTACTAATTATAGGAAGCGAATCTTGCTAAATATAGAATCCAAGAAGAAGTCACTCTCCGTCGAACAGAACTTTGTGTCTGCTACAAATCAGCAGATGACACTTACAGTTTACGCTTCAAATTTGTGTGTTGCTCTATGCATGTGACACTTTAATTTTTGTGTTGGATTCCTTTATTGTCCCTACCATATTTTATTATTCATAATATAATTTATATTACATTCGTTTTATAAAAAATGTTATTTTAAGTTTTATTATTGTTTTTTAAAAAGTGTTATTTTATGTTTTCAACGCATAATTTTAAACAAAATATAATTTAAACCCTATTGTTTTAGTGTATTAATTAGAGAAAAAAAATTGTTTAGTGTATTAATAAGGATAATATGAAATTTTTAATATTTTTGTAATGTATGAAATGTGTCAAAATGATACTTTTTATGAAACAAATGGAATATTAACCGCTATTTAATTGAATATAATTAAGTAATCATGCATTTTTTTTTCACTGAGTAATTTTAGTTTGACTACCAAGGGAGAACCTATATTCCCATATTATATACATATTTTAAAAATAAACTGATTGATTAGATATTATTTTTAGATTTTTGGAAGTTTTTATCAGTAAAAAAAGTTATGAATTAATTTTTTATATATTTTTTCTTTATATTTTTACTGAGTTATTATAATAGATGTTCTGTTAGGATGCATTTCAGGGAATAAAATGGGTTATAAAAAGATTGTAAGTGATTGACAAAAAAAAAAAAACAGATTCTAAGTAAGATCTATGTGATCGCGGCGAAAGTGATCAAGACATAAGGATAAGTATATGTCGGTCGGTTTATGTTTGTCTATTCATATTATCAATCTATTATGTGTTTGTATTATTCACTTACTCATTTCCTTTGGTTTGATAACATAGAAATTAACGTGTTTTGATTCGGTACGTATATATAATGGGAATTAGANCCCTGTAAAAAAAAAATACTTTACTACTTTTTACACACGATTTCAGATTCAAATTTTGGAAGCAATTATTGTTACAGATTGTAGATATAAACATTTGAAAGACTAAAATGTAATTAAGCCGTTTATCGTGAACACATGGACATGTATTTGAATATAGTTAGATTTTACTAATTTCTTTAAATTAATTTTTGTTCATGTGTTTTAAGTAATTTTGAAAGAAAAAGTTATGAGTTGACAAAAAGCTATATATATATTGTTTTTTATCGTCGACTGTTGGCTATTATAATGGAAGCAATGCTTTATACTATTACCAATTTAAATAATATAATTGGCTAGAGTGGAGCTGTGGTACCGTCCACATGAGGTGGAGAGATTAATATAATAAACTTTTTACGTTATGAAAGCAATCAACACATATGTGTTTCATAATGTCCCTATATGTATGAATATAATAAACAATATTAAATTCTGAAATACTACTATACAAAAATATCCTTGGTTACTTACTTGCCACCCACAGCTCTGTTCCGAGTTTCTTTTTAGTTTTGTTCACCACCTAATTAACCCATTCGTACAACGGTTCTATATATTATGTTTATTGAAAAATCGAAGTATTGATAATATATTGGATAGTATACTTCCGAACCCCCTCGTTTGATTCGCATTTTTTCATTCGGTAGAAGAATTCTAAAATTAATAATGGCAAAAACTAGCTAGGAATCCAATGGTAAAAACTAGGAATCGAATTAGATAACTAAGTTCACATTTACTAAGAGGGTTCTATAAAGAAGAAGTAACTATATATACATGTCACTATGCGTGTGTTTATAACTCGTTTTAACTTCTTTGCTTTTCATTGTGATAGAACAAAAAAAGTCTCGGTGGAGAGAATATTACATAGCCAGATTTGGAGAAGATAATAAATAGAGGAGGCCATATTTGAACCCAATTCTTTGTGAGCCACGAGATCGACATCGTCGTTAAACAATCTGAGCAAAAATATATAGTTATCATTTATCAACACTGGACTTTTGTATCGGTGTTTTTTTCTTCTTCTGTGAAACGGATCGAATACAATAATATTGTGATGATACAATTTATGTTGGACTATATTGCGGAAACATAAAAAGTTGTTAAAACTTAAAAGTAAATAATTATTATTTAAGTATTTCTAATTTTAGATTTCATGGTGTAGTATACTTCGATTAACTTTAAACTTATGCCGTGTTTTTTACGATCACGGTTACAACTTAATCAGTTCCTTAAATTACATATTTTAAAGGTGGAATATTCCAACTTGTCTTTGTATATTTTTGTTTAATTAGCTTATGTTCGTGTTATTAACTTATTATGTTTTAATTGTATTTGTAATCCAATTAAATATTGAATAACCAATCGTGTGGTGGTGGGGTGGTTCATTTCGGTGGTGATTCTGTTGATTATGTTGGTCTAGATCAGAGTTCGATTTTTCGCGGGAGCAGAATTGTCACATGTAATTATATCAACGAGTTTGGCCATCGGGACTTTCACATGGTCTCTCCGGATCCCATGATTAATCGGTGTATGGGGGATGATGCGCTGGTCTACCGTGAGGGCTTAAACACCCATAAGCGACGCTGCTGACTGTCCCCAAATTTCAGCCGAATCACCTGAATTATAAAAAAAAATTAAATATTGAATGGGCTATTTCGTGTTGACAACAAAAATGGGCTCTTTAGTCAAATAGTTGTTAAATTAAACTACGAATTAAGAACCGGCCAAACCATTGAAGAGTCGTTTTCTGGTCTTTTTCATTTGATTGGTTACACCTTCTTTGTTATAAAATATAAATTATGTTACACTTTCTTTCATATATCGACACGTGCATTTGGTTATATCATTTTTAATAATACTTCATAATAGCGTAAGACAAATCTGCAAATTATTAAATAAGATAACCCATACTAAGCGAATTTATCTGGCCTTGAGTTAAATTTACGAAGGAAAAAAAAAACAGCATATATAATAATATTACCAAGGAGTTGTGTCATATATCTATTGGCCGGCTTCGATTATAAATATCAATGATTTGACATAGGTTATATATATATATATATATATGTGGTTAAATCGAAATATCTTACTTTTTTTCAACACCTTTTCTTGTTGAATGTAGTGTGTTCCTATTGATCATCACGTGAACTGTAGAAAAAGAAATACTAATAAAAAGCAAAATCCACTTTTGTTTTTTCGTTTATGCTCTGTTTTATTTTCTCTTTGTAATAATTTCCTCGATAAAATCCCGAAGAAAAAAACATTTTTTATCGGTCACTCTAGACTTCAAACAGTCAATCAAAAAGCCATTGATTCTCTTCTTCCACCTCTCTCTCTCTCTCTCTCTCTCTCTCTCTCTCTCTCTTTGTTTTTGTTTCTGTAAGATTTAAAAGAAAAACAGAGGAGGAGCTAGGTAGTATGTTGTCGACGAACGGAGGTTTCGAGTTTTTTTCACCGGAGAACACAAACTGGATTTTCCAAGAAGTCAGAGAATCCACGTGGACGGTTGAGGAAAACAAACGGTTCGAGAAAGCTCTCGCCTTTCTCGACGACAAAGACAATCCAGAGAGCTGGTCCACCATCGCCGCTTTGATCCCCGGCAAAACCGTAGATGACGTCATTAAACGATACAAGGAGCTGGAGGATGACGTCAGCGACATCGAGGCCGGACTTGTCCCCATTCCGGGATACGGCGGCGACGCCTTCTCCGGAACCACCGGTGACTATTTCTTTGGGCTAGAGAACTCCGGTTACGGTTACGGTTACGTCGTCGGAGGGAAGAGGAGTTCGCCGGCGACGATGGATTACTTTAGGCCTCCGATGCCGGATAAGGAACGGAAAAAAGGAGTTCCGTGGACCGAGGAAGAACACCGGTAACAACTAATTTTTTTCACTATTTTAACTTAACTTTTTCAAAAGTCAATTCTACTCCAAATAACACATTGTAAGTTATTTACTTGAAATTATTTGATCTTTATGTTTTTTTGTTTTGTTTTAATATATGTGAAATTAATTAAATATAATATAATATTGTTAAATTTTTTCAGACGATTTCTAATGGGTTTGAAGAAATATGGAAAAGGGGATTGGAGAAACATAGCAAAAAACTTTGTGACGACTCGAACGCCGACGCAAGTCGCTTCGCACGCTCAAAAATATTTCATTCGACAGCTCACCGATTGTAAAGACAAACGGCGATCAAGCATTCACGACATCACAACTGTTAACATTCCCGACGCAAACGCATCAACAATCGCCACCGCAGCACTCTCTCCTACTCCAACCATTTCTTTTGACGCTTTCCTCCCTCCAAAGCCTCATCACAATTTCGTGTTTGCGTCTGCGTCTAGTTATTATAACTAATTTCCGCAATGGAGTTAAAAACTCATATAGAAGTTCTAGGGTTTTATCTCATAAATTGTTATATATGTTTTCTACGTACATATATATATATACCTATAAAATCAATGCAGGATTCTTGTAGATATTTGTAAGAAATTTGAAAGTTTGTGTGATTATGCGTTCCATATATATATATATATATTAGGTTTGTTTGGTTGTAATTTTCAGTTTCATAGTTTTATTACCAATATCTGACTGACTGACATACTTGACATGTACTCAGTTTGTTAAGAGGCGTACATATAATATAGGTACTATATACTTTAATAATCATGTATATTATAATGTTGTTACCGTTGACTTTATTGTCAATGCTTGATGGATGTTGCTTTTCTTCAGTTAGGATTAGCTCGAATCAGCATCTAATTCAGTTTTTCTTTTAAATTAATAAATAGGCGAAGTATCTGATTATATATATAATATTTTTTTTTGGGTATACTATTATACTTTTTTACTCGATATTCTTCCCTTGACTTCGCTCATCGTTCAATAGGAGAATTATATTCTATTTTCGTGGTTCCATTTGCCTCCAATTATAATCGGATAACTTTGTTGGATTTCTCCTTTTTGTATATAATTTGTAAATGTAGAAGCAAAAATTCGGAGACAGAAATTACGATGAAAACACGTAGAAGAACGTTTTAAAAGACGATTAAAAAAAACGATGATTAAATGGAGATGAGATGATTTTTTTCCTTAATTCTAAATATCATCCGCAGTGTGACGGTTTTATGAGATAAAGAATCCCATGATACAACCATTTGGAGACTACGATCGCATCACTCGATCGTAGAATATACGAACTTATAATCTACACTATACTCTCGGACTTACGTTTGAAGTAGAAGAAAAAAGATGAGAGGGATTGAAGATTTTGTTAGCTTTATTCTCTGTGAGAAAAACGTGAAAAATGAGAAGGTCGAATACTCGTTTTTAAAGCCAAGTGACGATCGCAAATGAGGGAGAACGTGCACACGTGAAGATTCGGATAAGCGTTGCACGATCTGCGCGAGGAGAGTGGTCGTTGGGCGAGATACTCAAGAGACAATCTTTGACTCAAGTCGCGTATCTCTTCGAGTTTAAGCTGAAGATCATTTCGTTTTTGGGCAAAAAAAGTTAACCTAAACGCGGCCCAAAAAGAACATCTTTTAGTGGCCATGGGGCCACATTCACCAAGACCCAAGACCCAAGACCCATGACCCGTGCTCGAGCCCGGTCCGGCGGCGGCGGCGCGCGCGAGGTCTCCCATTGTTCTCCTTCACACACCATGGGTCTAAGCTTTTGAATTTAAACTAATGTTCCCTCTTATTTATATAAGAGATCTTCCCCATTCTTCCCGACGTGGGACTCTTTCATTTACATATTCACATTAAACAAATTTTAATAACCCCATGATGGGATTTATTAAATTTGATCCAACCGTAAATTCGATCTATCCTATAGTTTATATTAAGTCAGTTTTTAACCATAAAAAACAAACATTTAAGCAGTGTTAGAGCATCCTCATTAGGGTATTTCAATGGATATCTCATGTTAAAATATATTAAAAAAATAAAGAAAAACAAAATTTAGAAAAAAAATGGTGGGGATCGATTCTCATATAAAATGTTTTGAGAACCCCATGAGAACCCTTCTCATGAGAGACATGTCAATTTCCTAATGGTTCATGTATTTTGTGATTAAACAAATATTTTACACTTTAAAATATCAATTAAATAGTTTATATATTGTTATTTTTTAGTTTTTATTTTTTTATAAATCATAAAATAAAATTATCTATCTATCAAGTTCCATTAAGCATGAGATTAATTTATATATTAATATTGTTTTTAATTGATATTAGTTAAGGTTAATATATAATATAAATTAGTAATGTTATAGTTAATACAATAATATTAGATTTCAGAAAAAAAATATGAGATTTGNAATTTGATATGTTATAAATTTTTCAAAATTAATTTTATTAAAAATTTAAAAAATAATAATATTATATTGATTAGATATTTTGTAGATATCTCACTAATGGAAGCAAAATTTTGTGATGAAGTTCTCAAAACAAAATTGTTAAAAATATTAATATTATATTTATGAAATACCCTTGGGGTATCTCAACAATGCGGATGCTCTTATAAAATTTCGTCCAAAAAACAAAACAGTGTTATAGAAGCACATCTAATAGAAAAATTGAATATACGCCTAATCAGCCCATACGACTTCTATTTTGTTAATCAATTTTATTTGTTTATTTAAAATTTAGATTATACCAGTTTTTTTTTAAATATAGTGACATTATATCACTTTGTGCTATTATTTATTTTGTTAATCGGTATTTATTACTAGATTTATAAAAATATATGTTTATACGTCATTTTATGCTCCTAGCCGTAGTGGTTAAGAGGTGAATCTTAAAAAGATACTAATAGTAAGAAAGAAAAGATTTTCTAATAAAAATAAATGCTATTAAAAACAACAATATGTAATTATGTATAGCTAAAAGCTTTAAACTCTTTCTATGAGCCACCGAGCCTGCAACACTAAGTATACCTCATCTAGTTACATCCCTCAAGACAGGCTAGAGGCAACTCAAGAAGCTGCCTTGGATGCGTTGTTTCTTCTCAGACAAGCTTGGTCAGCCTGTCCTGCTGAAGTTTGCAGGGCCCAATCAGTTGCAGTTGCAGCTGCAGATGCAATCCCCTTGCTTCAGTACCTAATCCAATCAGGTCCACCACGGTTCCAGGAGAAAGCCGAGTTCCTCTTGCAGTGTTTGCCAGGTACTCTAGTGGTCACGATCAAACGCGGTAACCACATGAAGCAATCTGTTGGTAACCCGAGCGTGATATCGACAGGTCCCAATCCAGAGTTGGACGAGAGCTTCACATGGTCGTTTGAGAGCCCTCCGAAAGGTAAAAAAACTCCACATTTCATGCAATAACAAGAGCAAAATGGGAAAGGTAATATCATCAAACTTAAACTCATCTTCAAGACTAGTTTCAATTTTTGCGGCCTATGGGGTTTTTATCTGAATCAGTGGCTTTTTCGCCTCTGTTTTTCTGCAGAGTTCATTCAGGAAAGTAACGATCCAAATCGATCGGATGGTAATGCTGATATTGTTACCAGAAAGCAAAAGTGGCCCCAGAAACCTTGAGATTGAATTCCAGTGGTCTAACAAGACTTGGTTTTTCTTTTCTTTTTTTGAGGGTGAGAATTCTTCAATCGAAACTTGTTTTTTGGGCCAGTTTTTCTATTATCGATTTGTTTATTGTAATGCTACTGTATATAGTTTGTATTGTAATGTAATGGTTCGGTGATTTACATTCAACTGGGGTTTCATTATTTTTCTCACTGTTTGTTAGTGATTTAATTCTTTTGTAACATTTAGTTCTCCTCTGGTGTTCCCGCCTTTAAACTTGAATGAGTTATTTCTTTAACATCAGTTCCGTTTCAGTGTTTTGGATCAGTGGATGTCTGATGATCTAAATAGTTGGTGGGTGCTCCGGTACAACGGTTGAGCTACTGTCGCAGGACCGTCTTACACCGGAGCTGTGCTTGTGACACCGGAAGGTTCTTTTGCCAGGCTGATCATTGCGGGAACTCTTTGTTGTTGATAATTGTTCTTGCGAAAATCCGCCATTGCAGATTCACAAGGTCATTGTCTAGAGATGTAAAAAAGATTCCATTGGAAATACAATCGTTGTGGTCGCTTTGTACTTCAACATGTAAATGTTCTTATTCTATTAGATTCTTTGAAATTCTTAACTGAAATTATTGATGACAAAAGATATATATACTTGCTTGTGAACAAAAAATAATCAAATGACAAAACACACTAATTAATACTTTTAGAAATATTTGTGACAAACACACATTTCGGAGACATCAAAGTTGGCACTTGGCACTCAGAGAAAAAAAGCACATGGCACACACAATTCACCAAATAGATTGTCAACACGATAAGAAGAAAATGAGGCATGATAACTAAACTAAGACTCCTGATTTATCTTCTACGCAGCTCCCAGAGATCATCCTCCAGGTAGATAGATAGATGTCACTAAGCTGTTCCTTGCCGGCTCACGGTCATCCTGTACCACACGGGCAATACAAAATCGAAGTTCTGTTAGGACATATTTTTACAATCTACAACTGCAAAATATATATTAATTTATTATACCTTTAGTATGGATAGGTGCACCTCCATGTACCATAGTAGTAGCAGCTTTGTTAGGATCTTCCGACTTCCACAGCCAAGTTGCTTTTGCTTTGTTATGGAATTCTCCACTCGAATTTTCAAGTCGCGCTAACATTACATATAGCTTTTCTTCATACAATCCCTTAATCACAGTTGGAAAATCAGTGTCTCCAGCTATTATCAATATGTTCTTCTTCATCTCAAGTGCTTTCATGTACACCTCCTTCATCGCATACAAGTCACTTACATTCGTTTTTCTCAGAAATTGTTCTGAGAAAACAAAAAAAAAGGATTATCATTACTCTTTACAACCAAACCGAACATGCTAATACTTGAGAAAACATTAAAAAGCCAATTGAAAAAGATTTTACCTTCAGGGTTATCATTGTAACATTCTGGTACTCCTTGCGTTTCACACCGCATGTTTTCACTTGGGATCGCTTTGAATTTGATATCATCTGTACATGTGCAAATCTCTGCATATTTATCTCCGCCCTTAGGTCCAATCGCAATCAGACTCTCAATAAAAAAATCTGGATTTTTTTTCTGCAGAGCAACTTCGATGTTGCTTCTAAGGGTCTTAATATCATAGCCCTCAGGGATCCATGCATTGTCATAGTCCCATACGACAGAGACTGGAGACCTGGAGGAACTCGAGGAAGCTTTGCTCATTGTATTGTGGTGAGTACTCCTGTAAAAGTTTAAAACAGTCTCACTAGAGAATCCAAAAACCATAATTTATACTGTATCTCTCGGATTTTCTCACTAACCAACTAGATTTCAACAAATCGCAAAAGTCAGATCTGGAATCGAATCAATCGGAAGTGAATCGTTCCCAATTAATAGAATCAAACGTAAAACACTAACATAGCGTGATAATATAATCGGAAATATTGCATACCCAAACAATAGACTACAACACACCGAACGAACGAGTGGAGTTGATCTAATCAGATGAATTGTAAATTAAAGAGAGGCGAGCGAAACGAGGATCATAAGAAAGGAAATTAAACGAAAACCGCTATGACGCAGAGGAGGATGTGTCGTAACTTACCGATCTAGAAATAGACAAGGAAGAACGCAGGCTCCTCGAAGAAGATCTAGAAAACATCAGGCGCCGGGATAAATAGATCAGCGGAAACCAAACATCAGCAGGAATTATGACGGAGAACAAAAAAGATAGAGAGAGTAAATGAACCTGCTAGGAGAGAGCTGGAGACAAATGGCTAGAGAGAGAAACCAGATGAACAGAAAGCACAGACGAGGAGAGAGAGCGCAGAGAAGAAGAGAGGCCGAGGTCGCGATTTGTTACCAGAAATCAGAGAATTCAAAACCCTATAGGGAACAATGTTAATTATGTGTCCTCGCCATTCATCATGTGACACGTGGCCCTTTTTTCTTTTTTTTTAAAACCGGGTGAAGTAATAATCACTATAATCTGCTAATGTGATTTTTATTATTTTTTGACAAAATTTGCTAATGTGATACTACTGTAAAAATACTTTTGTGTTAGTATGTAATAAACAAAACAGTAGTTTTCGCAAAGAAGATTATAAAATTGTATTATGCAACACACATATTTATAATCTGCTATTGTAATTTTTATTATTTTTTTATAAAATTTGCTAATGTGATTCTACAGCAAAACATACTTAAATTGTATTAGTATGTAACAAACAAAACATTAGTTTTCACAAGAAGATTATCATTTTCCGAGAAAATTGTTTGAAAAATACCAACTGTGTTAGTATGTAACAAACAAAACATTACTTTTCACAAGAAGATTATCATTTTCCGAGAAAATTGTTTGAAAAATACCAACAATACAAAATAAACCAGATTATATGTTACCGATCGTAACTATAAACAGATGTTTTAACTTTTAACAAGGAAAATTAAAAACTCTATGCTTTTCTTTCTTCCTCCCTCATCGGCTTTAAATCATTAGATCCCTAAATTGAGAAAGGGGACCACTGGAGACAAAACATATTCCATTGTTACTCTCCTCTCACTTTCTTCGCAGTCAAGACGTAGAAATGACACATAGAGAGATGTCATTTTGTTGAATTCACGAGAAACCCATTGCTTTCTTTTTTTGAACAAACTCTTACTTCAATACACTCACGTCTTCACTTGTCCTCAAATGAAAAGAAAAAAAGAAGAAGACAATAGCATTGAATTGATCAAGATTTCAAGATCTTAATTAATACATATTGTAAGATTCAACATGTGAAAACTCATCTCACCAAACCTGCAACTAACAAAAAAAAAAACAGAAGAAGAAGAAGGACACAAGAATTTACATTACAAACACAGAGACAGATACAACATTCTAAAAACACCAAACTACTTCTTGCCTTCTTCATCAACAACATCTGCTTTTATCACAACCATATCCGGTTTTTCATTAGCACAATATTCCTCGGGAACCACTGCCATTTACCGCCTATTACCGCATATTGTCCAAATGTATGACGCAAACATCGCTCCTAAAGTTCCACAAACCGCACCCAAAACCAACGCACCAAGCATTCTCCATATACATTTGCCTTTCCTCTTAACTTCAACCGTCTTCTCCACCTCCTTCACAGCCTTGGAAACTGCGTTTGGATCAAGCGGTTGCGAATGAATCCTCATCGAGGGATGTCTCAATTTAAAGCTCCAAGAATGGAGATACTGTGGTTCTTTTTTTGTAGGCTATTAGCCAATCTTACCAGACGCTATGACCTCCATGCACGCTAAGAAAGCGACCATTGTTTTGCCACATCCAACATCACCATAAAAGATAAACCGAAACTTTTATTTGTTAAAAATTAACAAATGTGACAACACTTTTATTTGTTACCAGGTTGGTTAATACGTTCTTATTATGTCTAGTATCATGTTGCTGTACAATTAAGCCCAAAAGAGTTATGCATAAGATTTGATGAGTTCACGTAAATAACAGTAACTAAGCTTGGAATTTTGTGGGGAACATGGATGCCTTGACGATGTAAATCTTATCAGCCGCAAGGACAGAAGGCCCGCCACATTTTGTATCCTGTATAACAACATTGTCTTCCTCGATAGTATCATCACTCACAAGGCATCATCCACCGGCACCGATGAAATCACCATCTTCATTTCATCGGTGCTAGTAATATCATCACTATCAGAACTTTCATCACCAGAACAATCACCTATGTCTCCAGTAATCTCATCATCAAGATCATCATCAGAATCTTCATCGTCATCTTCTTCTTCATCACACTCAAAATCGTTATTTGTATCATCACCATTACCAGCAGAACTTTCCTCATCATCCCCACTGTTATCATATCCAACGCATCCTCCATCAGAGGGATAGTCATAGCCATTATGAAGAGGAAGAACCAGGTAAGGAAGAAGAAGAGGTAAGGATTTCATGGCTTTTAGTTGTGTGTACAAGCCGTCCAACACGAAATACTGTCCTAGCCTAGACTTTTGTTTGCTGAGCTGAAGTTGTGTTACTTGTTATATATAAACTTTCATAACTAAGAAACTATTTTTTGTTTTTGTCAACGCTTCAAATTCATAAGCACTGGAAATAAGCCACAAAAAAGACTTTTAGAACAAAAGATACTGAAGTAAACAAGGTTGGCTTGCGTAGGAAATACTTGATGCGCATTCATCTGTGGCCCAATAATAGCCCTTAAACCCCTTAAAAGCTAAAAATAACAATAGAGAAATGAAATTCCTATTAGATAGTACTTGATATATATCATTTGAAGCCCGGTCATTTGGAATTTGGAGCACGGTCCAAGTGTACTAATAATTTATATACACATAACATTCTTTTTATATAACCCTAACTATATATGTAATTTGACGATACACAGATTATTTTCAAATAAAAGATTCAAGACACATGTTGGAGTCTTCTAAAAAAATTATCTCACAATTTACAAAAAAAAAGGTTGTATAATCCAATATTATGATCCTATTTACCATCAAATGACATTAGACGAAAACATATTAGATCCAAAATCGTAAAATTAACTACTCGATCGAGGTCGCACCACATGTTTTCATATTTTCAAATTCAACCAATCGTAGAGAGTTATAGTTACGACTATCATCGCCGTACGTAAAACTAATAAATGATATAAATGTGGATTAAAGCAAGTACACTTCCTTTGTCTTTTCAACACGAAGAATGTAGAAAGACATGCATTTGTATGTATAGAGAAAAATATGATGATTTGTATATCATGAGATTAAATGTATATAAAACTTATATCACCCCGCACGCAAAGTTTTACCCTGCTATCCATAAATGATAACTATTTTTAATAGAGCAATACAAGTTATTAGTCATGCGCATCCAACAAAATAAATTGTAGCCGCCTTTGTTGTGTGAATTGTTATGCTTGTCACCGTGCACTGACACCACCAATCGAAAAATTATTAAAAATTTAATATTATTATTTATTAATATACTAAACAAATTTTTTTTAATTAATACATTAAAATAATAAAGTTAAAACTGTATTTTTATTCAAAATTATCATTGAAAACATAAAATAACACTTTTTATGAAACATACAGAATAACAGACATGCACCTTGTATATATTTTGGTCCCTCTTATTTTGCTTTTATAACTAATTTGAAAAATTATATATAACAAAAAAAAAAACCTCCATTTTTTTTTATTTGATAAAAAGAACCTCGAATCTTATATCTCATCATTTGATTCGGTCGAAGTTTAGAACATATGTTATGGTAACTTTTTTTTTTTTGTACGGGCGGGATTAAAATTCGGGACCTAGCTTAACTACTTGCTTCCAAATATCTGTTTGGATTGATCAACCGCTTGAATACCGATTCCCAACTTCAACTCGAAGCTTAATTTTAAAAAGAAAAACAAGACTGTATATTCTAGTGTTTTGTTTTTCCTAGATGTAGTTCAGTTCTTTACAAGTAACTTTTTGTATCAATGTGTATATATACACAAGTAATATATAAGAATCTTTACATATAGATTATAGGATAACATATTATAGATGTTAGTAGCATTTATTGTTATGTATAGATTTTCAAAGTTTTGGAAAAATGTTATTATAAGATTTTTTTATTATCAATGTGTAACAATATAGCTCATAAAAAAAAACATGTATGGGGTAGTGTTGTAAATTCAACTTCCAACAGGTCTTGTCGGGATAGGATATAAGGGAGAGCAACAAAGTAACAAATAATAAAGGGTTGGTTTCAAGCTAGTTCAAACAAGACATGTTCTTTGTACCAATTTGTGTTTTTTCTCTTTTCTATTTTTAATTCAAGATGGTTTTAAGGGTAGTTTCGTCATTATGGTAGCAATCTCCATCAGGTTTGACGTGGCTTCCGCATCGGATGATTCGTTTGTTGTTATAACCTCCCAAAATAATTTCTCTTAACATTTAATTATTGTGTACCTGATTATGCTTTAAATAATTAGCATGTTGTGTGGTAGACGTAGATTAGACTCGGAATCACAAATTCCCGCAGACAATTATGTAATTAAATATAGTATAAAATAAAATTTACAGCAACAACTATACTATAAAATTTTAGAAAAACACACAAATTGTTAGAACTCTCCGAAAAACACATGGACAAAATACAACTAATAAAACTATAGAGATAATTTATATAGCTATGTTATTTTGTATATTAATAACTGATTCTAAAAATGGAATTTGCAATCTCTTCGCTTTTACTAGTTTTTTTACTGTATTACTATCTACTATTTTTTTTTTTCATATGATATCATAGTTATACCTAAATTCTCCAGATCAAAAATCTAAATTATATACATAAACCATAAGATGGTGGATAGTAGAAGTTGTTTCCCGAACAAAACCGTCAAAATTTATTCTAAATTTTGCAAAGTTAGAGCAAACGATCTACTAGAAATTGTATCCAACGGAGACAAATCACCGGAACTTGCCGGACAATATGACGGTGAGGAGACACCACCCCTAATCACATGCATGCATTTTGGGTCGTGTTAATGATTAGCATGATGTTTAAATAAATAGGTTGGTCTTAAATCGGTACTGATTAATTGATAAAAATGATTACTATATGTATTGCTCACTCAAAAATATCTGATTAGTGGGAAGTTAAAAAGTATTAATTTATACCACTATATTGCATCCTTACCCAAAAAAAAAAAAAAAAATCCGTTGAAACCTTACCGGTTGATGATTTTACTATAAAGATCCATTGAAATCTATTAAATTCATAATCATCACTTGGAGCATCAAATTGCTACATATTCTTGTCATTTTTTTCAACGTATATTATATGGATTGAATATATATTAAGTTTTTTTTCTTTCTTTATGTCAGTAGAATTATTCATGAGTATATATATACCCATATTTCATATGAAAAGTGCTTGATCTATGCTATTGGTATTTTTAATATTTAAATTAATTATTTAATTTTAATTATTTTTTGTGCTAGCTACGATATATATATATATATATATATATTTAGAGTCCCAAATAAAGTCACGTAGATTCATACATTCTAATGAGATGGGTAAGTCTTCAATGGGAGAGTAACGCACCATGACGCTAAGGGACTAAGAACACGTCCAAAAGACCGTATCAATTTTACTACAATGATCACTATAAAACATAATAAATCAATTTTACCATATCATGTGATCAATATAGAAACAAATTAGCCTCAACATTTGTACATAAATTAGTTTGAAAACATAAGTCTAAATGATAAAATAAGGAGAAACTCTTTTTTTTTCACGATAGTTCGTCATAGCATCGTTAACACTAAATTGTTCTGATCTCCCTTTCTGGTGGTCGGTTTTTCTCACCGCTACCGAGAGGGGGACCCCTTTGTCTTTTCTTTCATCTCGCCTGCTTGTTCTTCGTGCTTTAAGGATTTTTTGTTTTGTTTTTGGGTTCGAGTCGCTCGTCTTGGTAGTGACGCCGGTATCGTGCCTCGTCAGGGTTCGCCGGAGCTATCACTCTTTTGATTTTGTCGTCGCCTCCCTCGCCTATCCCTCCGTCAGTTGCTGGAGGACGGTGTCTTTCGTTGGGTTGGTAGGAGCCTCCGTCAAATCGCTGGGAGTGTCTTGCCGTCGTGTTCCTGCCTCTGTCGCCGGTGCTTGGCAAGCTACTGCTCGGGTCGCAAATCCTTGGATTTGGAAGATTTGTTGGCCTTGGTTCTGATTCTGCTCAGCTCGAGGACAGCTGTTCGGGATTCGACTTTGCTGTTTCTCCTCCTCTTCCATGGGTTTTGAGACTTATCCAATGAACCTCTTTTTGCCGGCTCTAGTGGATCTCCACGAGTCTCTTTCTTACCGCCGCAGTATGTTCACTCCTACGCCGTTGCCACCAGATCCGCAGCCTCCTACTCGGATTGCTCTTCTCCCGCCGGAACCACCAGACCCGCTAGATCCAACCTCTCCATCCCATCATCCGTCTTCTGCTTTCATCGCCGAGTCCATAACCTTGGGTGAACGGCGAGTTTCCTCGGGGTTGAGTTTTCCTCCGGCGAGCTTCAAATCTACTTCAGTGCCGCTCCGTTCACCTCCACCGCCACCTGTTTTAACCCCTCGCCAACTCTCCCACTCATCTCCATCGTCCACAAAGGAGCATCCACCGGCGAGATCTCTCAATGCCAGCCACCCTCCATGGTCAATCCTTCCCGATGGGCCGAAGAACCTCTCCATCCGTCGTCGTACGCATCTTCCAAAATCCCGATCTCCTTTTTTAGGATCGATGAATCTGTAAAATGGGCCTGGCCCAAGTTGCCCCTTGTGTCTTTCAGCCCAACAGTTAGGCAAATCTTCGTACTTTTCATCTGGCCCAAGCTTGTTGGAAGCGGTTTCCTACGTCATAACCAAACTGGAAAATCGAGACCATGGGGGTCTTTACTTCTCAACTTCCTCCCTTTGGGAGAGATCAATTCCATCACTTATACCTTCTTTCTCTTTCGAGGAGAGAGCGGTTCAATCAAATTCCCTCTCTATGAGAGGGTGGTTTTCTTCGGGTTTAACGTCGAAAAAACATCCCCGATTCTTAACCGTATTGTTATCTTGTGTAGCGGTCTCCACGGGACCAGAAGATACAACGGATCTCGTTTCTACGAGTCTCCGAGGTGTGGATTGGCTTTCAAAGTCACAACTTAAGGTGACGAACCTTCAACTTTTCGGCTATGCCGTGAATGTTTTGCCGACGCATCCGATCTTGTTGGATTCGATGTCATTCTATCGACGCATTTGAGCTTTGGTTCAAATTCGCTGTCAATCTTCTATGAAGAACTATCTGCTTTAATTTTTATTGTTTTTATGCTTTGTGGTAGTGTCCAAAGAGGATGTTTAATTCCCTCTAGCTGTATTATGAAACTTTAATTAATGGAATCAAGTGTTTGACAAAAAAAATAAAAAATTAGTTTGAAAACATGTGCTGGTTTTAATAAATAATCTTTAAAATCTATAACTGCAATAATGTTTTTTTAAATCATTATAGGATATCTTTGTAAAAATAAAAGGCACGAGTGAATATTCAAGATTTTTTTTCATGTAAAATTGTAAATCTATCTACCATTTGGTATTGTGGGAAATCTAAATATACTTTTTATATATTAAGGAAAGGGGTTAACGATCTATTTTCCCACGAGAACTTTCATATAATAACACATCTACACAAAGTTTAACCCTACTGATATTTCTCCATCATTTGAAAATTCGAAACCTATTTATCTACGAAATCAAAGTTCAAAACTTATTTACCCACCAAATGAAATTTCAAAACCTATTAACACATATACCGCAATTAAATTCGGTTTACTTATACCAATCCAGTTTTAATAAAATATACATCAAACAAAACCAAATTTAAACCCGATGACAACCCGATTCAACTAATTAAACCCAATTACAACCCGGTTAAACAAAATAATCCCCACCCACCCGAAACTAATCCCTTAAATCCCCAAAATCAACAAATCAAAAATCGATAAAGGAGATGTTTGTGTCGAGATTGAGCAACGAGTTTTGCGGATGCTGTGAAGGGAATTTTCCGATCTAAAGGAGATCTAGCAGTTTCAGATTTCAAAATCATAAATCAAGTTTAAGGATTCGAGATTCTAAATCAAAATTCAGAAACAAAGCGATTGGTTCGAGAGGGAGTGTTGGAATCTCACCAATTCCTTTAATTATGCTAGAAAAGAAGAAACGCAAATTGGATCGCGAAGTGAAGTGATACATAATATGGATCGCGAAGTGAATACCTCCGCTCGCCGGCTGCTTCCCAGAGCTCTTCAGTTATCGGTGGTATAGTCATCTCTTCCCTTTCTTCTTCTCTATCCCTCTGTTTTCACCATTGTTACCAGAGAAATTTCAGTGACATATTTCGGAACCGGTACAACCAACGGCGAAGCTTGCTTCTTGAGATTATTCGGTGACTAAAGCAGGCTCTCGTCCTGACTCAAAATCTCTAAAGCACCACGTTTCAGAGCCCTAAGATACAATCACCGTCAACTCATCTTCTCCATATCCTCGGTGGCCTCATCTGAATCGATGGTCGACTCATTCCCATAATCCTCGCAAGCTTCGCCGGTACAACCAACGGCGAAGCTTGCTTCTTGAGATTATCCGGTGACTAAAGCAGGCTCTCGTCCTGACTCAAAATCTCTAAAGCACCACGTTTCAGAGCCCTAAGATATAATCGCCGTCAACTCATCTTCTCCATATCCTCGATGGCCTCATCTGAATCGATGGTCGACTCATTCCCACAATCCTCGCTGATCTCAGCAAAGGATAATTTGCAAATCGCATGAGACGTACAAGATCTACATCTTCAAGGTTCTCAAGCATGTGCATCCCCATATCGGAATCTCCGAGAAGGCGGGTAGGCTTATGTCGCCCAGAAATTGGGATTGTGAAAAGAAAAAAAATTGAGTCGGATTTGTTATGGGTTTGTTTTCAATTTCAATAACAATTAATTTCTGAGTTTAACTTTATTTGAAGAGATTTTCAATTGTATTTTATCAAAACGAAGAAGAAGAAGATGGGTGAGGATGAGACGAAGAAGAAGATTGGGTCGGGTCATTTATGACTAAGGTTTTTTTTTTTTTTGAGTTTGGGTTTGATTTGGTTTGGATTATTAATTTGGTTTGACTAGGTTTAGGTCGGGTTTAGATCGTAAACCGATAAAACCAACATCTATGGATAAATAAGTTTCGAACTTTGATTTCGTAGAGAAATATGTTTCGAATTTTCAAATGATGGAGAAATAGCAATAGGATTAAACTTTATGTAGATATATTATTATATGAAAGTCCCCGTAGAAAAATAGATCCTCAACCTTAAGGAAATTGATTTTAAATTGTCCCTACCATAATAATTTGGAGAAAAATGGTCAAATCACTGAGTTTTGGTAGATTTTATAGATGCATTGAACATGCTTCTTATTAATCCAGTTGACTCTTTTTCCACCATTAACTTTTTCTTTTATATAATAAATATCCAATACAAAAATGAATAGTGTACACTGAGTAATCCACTTTGAAACGATAATTTCTTTATAAGACCACATCATATATAAAGTAAAACTACGTCGTTCCCATACTTCGAATTAATTAAAATTTACAGATTTAATCATATAAAACATTAATAACAAATAAAATTTCTATCTATTTTTTAATAGTTTTTTTTTCAAAACCAAATCAAAGGAAAAAGGTTTTTATTTTATTTTTATAAAATTCTCCAAAACGAACAACCAAAAATTAAAATGTTCGTTCCTCTTAAAGACTATTATTGATCCCTGAAACCTACATCAAAGTATCTCAATTTCAAATATTAAAATCCGAGTTTAAAATCGTATATTTCTATAGTTTTAAGTTAATTTTACAGCTACAAAAAGTTGAGTTTGAAAATTTTATTTCATTTGAGATTTGGATGTATGATTTCGTTAGTGAAAAAACAATTGTCTAGCTAGTGGACTACCCGCCATACGGCCATAGGGTAATTGGTGGGGGTAACTTTATCTAAAGGATTCGATCAAAAAAATAAATAAACTTTATCTAAAGGTATAATACGACAGAAAAAGTGGAAGATGTTGCAGTTTTCCAACTTATAGTTTTTTATTTTACTTTCCAAGTTTCTTGATTTACATTTTATTCACAATCGATCTGTTTATTGTTTATAGTCAAACTAAACTCAACATGATATGTCACCAATTCAATGAATGCAAAATAAGCATTTATTTTTAATAGATGCGTTAGTTATAATTTGGTCACTATAACTTGTCAACTACATAGCCAAACTAAAACGCAGTACACTCTACCTCCGATGGGATTAGATGTAGGGGTTCTCTTCCCTTGGATCGGCTGGGTTCTATGGAATTCTCCATCCCGGTTGTGCAAAAAAACAAAAAACACATAGAATTCAGGGTGATTTACATATCTAACCATATTGGGATCATTCTCTTAAGAATATAGTCATGATTCAAATGATTTGGATAACTAACTAAACCCAAAAAAATTGGACTCTTTTTTTCTTCGTTGATATGAGCGGCAAAACATGAGAGAGAAATTTGAACTCTTTTCTCCCTCGTTGATATGATTATTTAGTTTTATTTCTCTATAATTCATCTTTTTTGTTTCTTTCATTAGAAAGTAGGCATGACACATTTTTCTCATACTATAATCAAATTTATTATGCTTTTAAATGCCTTTATTAGTCCCTTAATGTCACTGATTAAAATAAGAACTATATTCCAAACTTTTCATCTTTTAATTACTGTAGAAAATTTCGTTATGTATTACAATAACTTTTTTTTACACGAATGATGTCGAATAAATATGCAATAATTTTGTTTCATAAATAATATATTTTTATCAAACATTTCAACTTATATGAAGTAATACATCCTTATAAAAAGAATCAATATGAATATAGTAATACTTACAGATAAAGTTATAACCAAAACTATTTTTTTTTTTGAAATTTCAAATTAATTAATCAACAAAATATATTTACATGGAGAAAAAGAATCTACAGAAAGTCTCCGTGAAATAAACCATCGAAGTCTTTCAAACTTTGAATTTTAGAACACAAAATATGAAACTGGCACTATGAATTCATTAAAACCAAAGCCATTTTAACTTAGTATATTTTAATTTATACAAAATATAGTTAAAGGATACTACACAGTATGTAAAGACCGTGAACAAATTGTGTAATAAATAATACTTGTTATAATCCACACACACATTATGATCGTTATTTGGTAGTATTGTAGTAATAATAGTATCAATCATTTTCCTCATTGTTTTTGTTGTTCGTTATACTCCCTCATCATTATTAATTACCATATGAAGTGATTAGAACTAATTGTTGCTGTCAGAAGCGAATCAGACTTGAGAATAAGCAATGATTAATAAGAAAAATTAGTTTCTTGGAAATGCAGTCGAATTATTTATTTTCTTAAAATTAAAACTTTGGTACAATGTGGAAATGCATAATACTAATTTTTTGTTTATCGTAGTTGGGGAAGGAATAATTAATGATCATGTTTCATGTTATTTGAGTTAATAATGGAGCATATGATAATTGAGTCATTAAATGCTTTTGTTCTTTGAAATGACCAACTAGAATCAATGCGAAAGACACATAGCGCATTTTATGTCACATTATAATATACCTGCAGTACTAATATACTTAACTGTATACATATAATTAATTAAATAAAATTGACTTAAATAAAAAGATTGGGCTTTGAGTGAAAGGATAAATAGGAAATTTGTCAAAAAATAATATTAAAAATATAAAACGACGTTCTTTGAATATTTTTGGAAAAAAACTTTAAAACAATACTCTTTATGTTACAAACAAAATATTAATTCAACGGATAAAATTTAGACATTAAAACAATGTTTATTTTTCTATTCGACTTGGGTATCGTATTCAACTGACTAGATATCTTTTAGTCGATGTATATCTATTTTATCTGTATTATTCATTTATATGTAAATCATATAAGTAGTTATAAAATATCTAGAAGCTGTGCATGCTTTAAGAACTCACTCTAGAATTTCTAAAGACTTCATGGCAATTAAGACTCATATGTCATATGACATAGTTGAATGGGACTTTTTGGAGACTCTTCTCACTGCCATGGGTTTTCATCAGAAATGGATAGTTTGGATTATGTTTTGTGTGAGAAGTGTTACGTATACTGTCTTAATTAATGGGCAGCCTCATGAATTGATAACTCTAGAAAGAGGCTTAAGATAAGGTGACCCGTTATCCCCTTTCCTTTTTGTTTTGTGTACTGAAACGTTAACTCATCTCCTCAACTCAGCTGAAGCTTCAGGCTTGATTAATGGAATTCAATTCTTTGATGATGGGCCGTCTATTCACCATATGTTGTTTGCAGACGACAGTTTGTTTATGTGTAAGGTGGAAGAGAATCAATGCAGCGTAGTTCATCAAATTCTACAAATTTATAAGGATGCTACTGGGCAAGTCATAAATTTGAATAAGTCTTCTATCACATTTGGAGAGAGGTAGCTGAAGATCAGATGGTTATGGCCAAGATTAAGCTGGGTATTCAAAATGAAGGAGGAGCATATACTTACCTTGGATTGCCGGAATGTTTTAGTGGGTCGAAAATTGGAATGTTGTCTTACATTCAGGACAGAATGAAACCTCGACTTTCAGGTTGGTACTCTAGGATGTTATCTCAAGGAGGAAAAGAAGTACTCCTCAAATCTGTGGCTTTGGCAATGCCGATTTTTGCAATGACATGTTTTAAGTTGCCAAAAACAACTTGTGAAAACCTATCAAGTGCTATGGCTCAATTCTGGTGGGGATCAGTAGAAAACAAGAGGAAGATTCATTGGCTCAGTTGGGAGAAACTTTGTATCCCAAAGGAACAAGGAGGATTAGGTTTCATGGATATTGAAACTTTTAATCAACCTCTTTTGGCTAAGCAGGCCTGGCGGCTTCTTCAATTTCCCGAAAGCCTCTTTGCTCAATTCATAAAGAGTAAATACTATGATAATGGAGAGTTCTTGCAAGGTTTTTGGGTTATCGTCCATCATTTGCATGGAGGAGCATAATCTTTGGTAGAGATCTTCTAAAAAAGGGTCTAAGGAAAATGGTTGGAGATGGAAAATCCTTAAGAGTATGGACCGATTTATGGATATGGGATGGTCGATTAAGAGCCCCATTGATGAAGAACATTCTGGTTGATTTAGAGCTGCGAGTAGGAGATTTGATTGATCACTCAGCTAATAGATGGATCAGAGACAAGTTATATGATCTCTTCTATCCTGATGACGTTCAACTGATCTTAAGCATTAAACCAGTAAGCTCGTCTGAAGACTTTTGGAGTTGGATGCATAATAAAAGTGGAGAATATTCAATTAGATATGGGTATTGGCTAGCCAATCAAGGAAAAAAAACATATGTCGTAAAGGAAGCATTGGAGCAGCCATCCATTAATGAAATCAAAGTGCAGATTTGGCAAATCAAGGCACCTGAAAAAATTAAAATCTTTATCTGGAAAGTGGTTAGTGGGGCGATCTCTGTAGCTGACAATTTTGCGGTTAGAGGGATGAAGGTCGATTCTAGGTGTCAAATCTATGGTAAAGAGGGAGAATCAGTTGATCACGTTCTTTTTACTTGCACCTTTGCAAGACAGGTTTGGGCTTCTTCAAACATTCCCTTTCCACAAGAAGGTTTCGTCTCTGATTCCATCTTTCAGAATATTTTTTATCTATTGCGATGTGGTAAAAACAGTGATGTGCCTATCTCAATAAGAAGAAGCATTCCTTGGGTTCTTTGGTTGCTATGGAAGAACAGAATCTCTCTTCTTTTTGAAGGGAAAATCTTCGTAGCTAATGTCTTGATGATTAAGATTAGAGATGAAGCTGATCAATGGTTCCATGCTCAAACTTTTGATAAGATTGAGGAATCATGGAATCAGTTGGATTTCAGATTTTTGGAAAAGAATCGATGGTCTCCACCTGCTATCTCTTGGGTAAAGTGCAACATTGGGTACTCGTGTGGGACAAGGTTAAATGTGTTGGAGGAGCAGCTTGGGTGTTAAGGAATGACAAAGGAAAAGTTGAGATGCACAGTAGGAGGTATTTCGGTCAGATTAATAGTGTCATGGACGCCAAACTTCAGAGTTGGTTATGGGCAATAGAAAGCATGACAAGTTTAAGAGTTTCTCGGGTTATCTTTGCCTCAGAAGCGTCTGATCTATTAGGGGCTGTTACGTGTCCTCCGGCTTGGCCATCTTACAAGTTTTATTCCTCTGAAAATTCTAAAGGCACTCGAAATGGTGTTAGATTGGGATTTGCTCCTTGGGTTACCGGAAACTAACAAATGGGCTTTTTTTATTGCTAGAAGTGTTACGTTTGAGGATCGTCGCCAATCTTATGTAGCTATAGGTTATTCTTTTTGGTTACATGAGCTGTTTGAATTGGAATGCACCACTGTTTAGGTGTATTATTGCTCTCTGTCTTTTGATTGTTCCGATCCTTTTTCTTGGTGTAAAAATACGTTATTTCATATTTAATATAATTCAGCGATAAAAAAAAATATATCTAGAAGAAAACACTTAAAAAAGAAAAAAGCATAACCTTTTATTTTAGTCACCGAACAAAACAGAGCCTATGTTCCCCCATACAATTAATCTCGGGATCTATAAAACAAGTGAAAAGGCAGACTTCGTTAGTTTCCTATGAGATTTATGGTGTCAGAACTCAGAAGATTATAGTATTTTTTTCCTCGAGGACTTTCTCATTAAATTATTTTTAAGTAAAGAAGAAAAAGAACTGACCACTACAAAAGAAAGAAATAAAAACAGAAGTTGTAGGTCTTAACGTTCCATCTGTTTCCCATGGAGGCTATCCGTCCTTTCTTCTCCTTCCGACCAAACACGTCCTCTTCATCTTTTTTTTTTTTTTGTATAAAAGGTTTAGATGTGATATAATATATAACCTTCCAACTTTTGTACCAAATATTTTTATTTACTTTTCATAAATATATTACATTTTTGAAGATGTTCGATTTGAATGGGTTGGAAGAACTCATAATCAATCAGCGGATATCTTAGCAAAACAATAGATCCTACATAATGTATTTTTTTGTTTTCATTCTTATATATTCCTCATATAATAACCGATGCTTTACATGCTGATTATTGTAAGTGTCTTATTAATAAAGCAGATGTTACTACAAATATTACATTTTAGAAATAAAACATAATATAGGTAAAAGCAAACAAATTATCTAGTATAACTTATCATAAATATTAAAACGATTAAAATTGTATATGCATTTTTGTTAAGCAAAATATTAATTAATATGTGGGAGACCTGAACTCATGTACATCATCTAAGCTTGTGCTCTTAAAACCGAGTCCAGACTAGCTGATTAATTTTTACCAAATACTATTATCCAAGCTAGCTAAACTTGTGCTCTTATAAAAATCTGTTATCTGCTGAAATTTCAAAGAGAAATACTGACGTGTCTTTGTGAAATGCAAAAATAAAAACACTTTAAACTATCACAAAAACAAAATTGCAATCGTGAGAGAAGTTTACATTTTCTATAATCGATAGATAAACATCTAAAATAGTGTACGTTCAAAAAAAAAAAAAAAAAAAAAATCTAAAACAGTGTCATTTCAAAACGTTAAAAAACATTTAATTATTGTGAAAACAATATAATAATCATGGTAATTTCTTATTTGGATATCTAGCATAATTACAAAAGTAATTAAATTATTCGATCATTACACGTGGGCTTAATTGTATAGATGTTTTCACACTAAGAACATAAAATAGTGGCATGTGCCATATTTAAAAAAAATAGTTTTAGCTTTCATAAGAACAAAAAGTTAGAATAATTATAAAAAGTTTAATTTATCTATCATCAACTGAACACAGAGATTAGAATTTTCATAAAAGCTATTGATTTTGATCCATTCTAATAAAAACTGATTTTAGAATTTAATCATTGAATTTGCAAGAGATCTTTATCAACTACTTAAGAGTTAAGATAATAGAGTAATTTTTTTTTTGGCAGCATGTGTTGTTTCCTGGATAAAAAAATTAGGATATTATATGATCATTAGGGTCAAAATCAATAAACAAGAATATGGGATAAAATTACAATATCCAGTTACTTTTAATATATATAGATAGCAAGACAGTCATATTTTTTGAATTGTATTATCAATCTTCGTAAAAAAACTCATGATATTAAGATATAGACAAAAAAATAGTGTGACCCAAAATATTATAATTTGAGCTCAAAGTTCATTAGTTTAGCGTCAGAGTTAGTTGATTGATTTTCTTACAAGTTAATAATATGAATATCGCAGGGATATTAAAAATAAATAAATAATAGGACAAAAATAGTAACCACTCAAGTTCATGAATCCGACCATTGCTCCGACCACTATATAAATCCCTTTCCCCCCATAACTATACTCCTCACCAATACGGCAATTACCCATAACTCCCAAATATACTACTTTTATTTGTTCAAAAACAATAAAAAAGAAAAATGCCTTGTTGTTCAGTAACAGACATTTCGAAATGCATTGTGTATCCGGAGAAGAAGTCCACCGTCTCTGATCTCCGCCTCTCCGTCTCCGATCTCCCTATGCTCTCATGCCATTACATTCAAAAAGGCGTGCTCCTCACGCGCCCTCCTTCTTCCTTCTCCTTCCACGACCTTGTCTCCTCTCTCCGCCGTTCCCTCTCCTCCACTCTCTCTCTCTTCCCTGCTTTAGCCGGCCGATTCTCCACCAGTCCTTCCGGCCACATTTACATCACCTGCAACGACGACGGTGTTGAATTCGTCTCCGCTTCCGCCAAACACGTCACCGTCTCCGACGTTCTCTCCCCCGGTAAAGACGTCCCTCTTCTCGTCCGCGAGTTTTTCGTCTTCGAGCGTCTCGTCAGCTATAACGGCCACCATAAGCCTCTCGCCGCCGTCCAAGTGACGGAGCTCGACGACGGTGTCTTCGTCGGATGCACCGTTAATCATTCCGTTACAGACGGAGCTTCCTTCTGGCACTTCTTCAACACCTTCGCTGACGTCACCAGCGGCGCTTGCAAGATCAAACACCTTCCAGATTTCTCCCGCCACACCGTCTTCGACTCTCCTGCCGTTCTGCCAATCCCTCCCGGCGGTCCACGTGTAACATTCGACGCCGATCAGCCTATCCGGGAGAGAATTTTCCATTTCAGCAGAGAAGCGATTTCGAAACTCAAACAGAGGACTAACAACAGAGTTAACGGAATTGAGACGGCCGTTAAAACGGAAGAAATACTCGGGAAAGTGAGCAACGACGGAAGGAAGTTTAACGGTAACGGAGAGGCTAACGGAAAGTTAACAACCGTTACGAATAAGAAGAATTATGATCGAACGGCTGAGATTTCGTCGTTCCAATCTCTCGGTGCTCAGCTATGGCGATCCGTTACACGAGCAAGGAACCTCGATCCGAGCAAGACGACGACGTTTAGGATGGCGGTCAACTGCCGGCACAGGCTTGAGCCTAAGATGGATCCTTACTACTTCGGAAACGTGATACAGAGCATACCGACGATGGCGTCTGCGGGAGATCTGCTCACAAAAGACCTCCGGTGGTCCGCCGATCAGCTTCACAGGAACGTCGTGGCGCACGACGACGCGACGGTCCGCCGCGGAATTGCCTCTTGGGAAAGTAATCCGAGGGTCTTCCCTCTCGGAAATCCAGACGGCGCTTCGATCACGATGGGGAGCTCGCCGAGATTCCCAATGTACGACAACGATTTCGGATGGGGAAAGCCATTAGCGGTGAGGAGCGGCGGAGCGAACAAGTTCGACGGGAAGATATCAGCGTTTCCCGGCAGAGAAGGGAACGGAAGTGTAGATCTGGAAGTAGTTCTGGCGCCGGAAACCATGGCAGGGATTGAGAACGATCCCGAGTTTATGCAATACGTATCTGAAGTCAGTTACGACTGCTGAAAACGACATCGTTTCGATTTGATCTGATACAAAAGAAAAAAGAAAAAAAAAAAAAAAAATCTAAGCCGGTAGAGGAACTGTTGCCATGGCACTTTAAACGGTTGAGATTTATCTACAAATTTTTTAGATATTTCGATCCAAGAGTTGTGAAACGACGGCGTACTATATAAGTCATACTGGTCTTTGTTGTTTCCTTCACTGGTCACGTTCTTAATGTGACAATTAATGTACAAATCACGTCTTTTTCAATTCGATAATGGAACTTTTTTCTAAAATCATAAACCTGTATAGAAACTCTAATTCACTTTTTTTTTCCTTGATTTTTTATAGATGAAATAATTAAAAAAATTCCCGACAGAATAATTGACTATCTTTGATCGTATTGTTTAAGGGGGAAAAAGAACGATTAGTAATGGGACCCAGGCCATGCTTGTAAGCTATTCACTTGTAACAGAAGGCCCAAGGCTTTAGAGTGATAAATGGGCCTATTGATAGGATAGTGTCTTGTACACCAATATCCTTTTATCAACTATCCAATTCAGTTAGTTGGCCGCGTGACAACGACGACATAAATTAAAATCATTCTTTTCGTAATCGTTGGATCAGCTATATGTATATTTTGATGATAGAGATTTTGGAACTACGTAATTGTGTAGGAGTTAGGTCCCCTACTTACGTTTGATTAGAGCCTAGCATCTATTGATTAGTTCAGTTTTTTTCGGTTAGTTGATAGTTTTCTTTTTGTCAGATTCATCATCAGTTTTTTCCGAGCCTTAATAGTAACAAGAGAAACATAAAACAAGCTGCTAATCATTTTATACAAAACAAAAAAACAATAGTTTTCATACATAAAAATGAAAACACAAAGTAGTTGATCTAAAAGTACTAAAACCCTAGAGGCCAAAGTCCAAACAAGGTTTTAAACCCACATTAGACATAGACACATATCTTACAACATCAACCCCTTTCCATGAACACATAAGCAACAAGCAATCCAAGTATAAGATAAAACACCAATAACCAAACAGAGGATTTTCAGCTTAAATCTTCACATTCCAAACCAATTCCTCTTTTATTGCTTCTTCTACGCGTTAACTTCCGGCACCGGAAACAGTCGTTTAACCAACCAATGCACTGGTCCCAAAACATCAGCTTTCTTCTTCCTCCAGAACCAAATCGCTGCACTGTACTGTTCATTGCGTATCTTTGTCGTTGCTGCTCTCCAATCATACTTGTCGGTTTCTTCTCTTGCCGCTTTTCCAATTATCTCTCTTTTTTCACTGTCGTGTAACAAAGTTCTCAGCTTTGTCACGCAGTCTTCCACATCTCCAGGGTTGAACAAAAACCCGGTTTTGCCCTCCTTTAAAACATCAGAAAACAGAAACCCAGAAGCTCAATATCACCTCTTAAAGTAATCTACTTTGGTTGGCCCATAAGAACAATCAATGCAAAGATCATGAATTTGTTGCATATATTTTTCCAAACAGGTTTGGTTTAATCGGTTTGGAGAGGAGAGTTTTATGCTGAGTTAAAGCCGAAATTTTGTTCTGTTCGGCTTTTGGATAAAAGATAACTACATGTATGGTTTGTTTGGATTAAAGTTATTCCTAATTCAGATAATTCACTGACCTGGTCTTCAGGGATTATATCAGGGATTCCACCGGCACGAGCCGCAACAACGGGAAGTCCCGAAGCCATTGCCTCAAGAACCACAAGGCCAAGTGTCTCTGACTCTGATGGCATCACAAACACATCTCCGCTTGCGTAAGCTTGTGAGAGTTCATCGCCTTGTAACATTCCGGTGAAAACCGCTGGCATTCCGGTAAACAACTTTTCAAGATCCTCTCTATAAGAAAACCAAATAGATAAAAAAAAAGTTACAATTGCCTAAAACTCTTTAGAAAACAATATGGTCACTTAATGATATTAGTTACCTGTATGGTCCATCTCCAATGAAAGCAATCCGAGCTTCAGGTAATTTGTCCATTACACTGCACACAGATTTCTCAATTTTAGAATTTGATACACCACTTAACAGGAGTGAGACCAATTTTAAGCTACAAAAAAACTAACCTTTTTAGAAGCTCCAAACTCTTTTCTACGCCGATACGGCCTACATGGATCACTAGTGGCTTTTCTGGTTCGCCATTACTGTTAATTACAATCACTAAGATTAGCATGGAAAGTATCGATGTTATGAATCTATATACACAAAAGGTATATTCTATTCTTGCCTCAGTCTTATACGCATTTCTTGAGAACGGAAACGGGGATTGAAGCTTTCCGAATCGACACCCTTATTCCAAAGTCGAAGTTGATTAGCTTCAAGATATAATAAAAAGGAACGATGTTAGTTTATAACAATCACAGAGTTTGTATAATAATGTAATGTTTTATCTTTCTTCACCTGCAGTTGCACCAGCTGCTATAAGATCTTTTCCAATGGCAGCGGAAGGAACTAATGTAAGATCAGCCGCTCTGTGAAGAAATCCTGATAAAAGCTTATTCAAGTTTAGTTACATAATACTTGACAATAACCGGAAAAAGAAAGAAGGAAATTTTGACATTTGAGATAGAGAGTTTACATACTTATTACTGACCACATTGGTTGGACCAACCAACTAAAAGTGTATCTTGGGATGTATCTGCAAATCAACACAAGCTTAATCTTCAGAAACATCTCGATAATTCACGAGTTAGAAACAAATAATTTCTGATAACAATTCAACTGAGGGAGATAAGAAGCTTACACAGGGACGTGCGTGTGGTAAGACATTACTATTGGTACAGATAGCATTTTTGCTATTGCCAGAGCACCAAAAACCTGGAAATTTAGTCAATTGTGGGTTGTTAAGAACTTCACTGTTTTAGTGATGTGAATTCTCAAGGGCTTTACCATTATCCCGGGAGATGAAGCGTGAATTATGTCAGGCTTAAACCGAGCAATTTCCGAGATTATTCTTGGACTAAGCGCAAGCGAGAGGGGAACGTTTTGGTACCAAGGGCACGGGAAGCTGCAGAACAGAACGAGAAATTAGCAATAAAGCAAAATTGAGAACATGCATAGAGTTTTTGAGTTAGCAAAATGTAGCTACCTTCTTGATCCAATGACTTTGGCTCCATAAAACTCTTCGGGAACACCTTCATGTGTCGTCACGACTATAACCTGTTAAGCAGAACAGTTTAATCAGGTTTAAAAAAAAAAGGTGCAGTTTGCACTTTCAGGTAATTCTGATTCTGAAAGCAGTATTAGCTCACTGAAACTACTATATACTTCAGTTGAAGAATCCGATACTTTATTTCACAAGAAAAGAACAAACCTCGTCTCCCATTTCACGCAGATACCTAATGAAATTCTGGAACCTGTTTTTGTATCCCGAGACATAGCTGCAAAATTAAGACGAGGTTAAATTTAGTTTAACGACATTCAGATGTTAAGAAAGCTTATGATCAATAAATTTCAGCCATAGATGCATATGAGAAAGAACAAAAAAAAAAAAAAATCTTGATCCAGTGTTTCCGAGGATCTTGGGATATTCTCAACCCAATTCGTCTCGCATCTAAATCAGAAAACTTTGAGCTCAAAACCGGGAATGAAAATGATTTTTAGAACGATCTATATTTGGTAAAAGACTCAAATTTAATACTAAAAAAGTCGGCGTAGAGTACGAATCCACACATCTAAAAAAAAGTGTCATATAATGATCATTGAAAATACATCTCAGGAAAGTCAACCAATTAAGGATCGTAAGATTTCTTTTCACACAGACATTTCGTCGAACAGAAAACAGGCAAGACACAGAGATCAAAGCACAAAAAACACAAGACTTACGCAAACGGCGAAGGCTCAACAAAGAGAGCAATTCTCCTCGGCTTGGAGTAGGACTCAGGGTCGAGAAGCGGAGCCTCAATCTCCGATTCGCCTTCTTCCCTAACTTCAGTAATAGTCATATCGTTCGACCCAGAAGCAGAAATCAATTCGCGTCTAATCTCTTGGCCGAAGAACTTACTTCTCTTGCGAATCAAGCTAATGGGTGTTCTCTGGGGACACGAAATACCGATAGAAACAGGGGAATTAACAAGAGAACACCTGGGGGAACAAGTGGTTGCAGAGAAAGAAGAGGAAGAAGAACAAGTGTTGGTGGTCGTGCTAGGAAGATAAGGAGGAGTTAGAGAGAGATTTATAGAGAGAGAAGAAAGGGTCATGATTTTGTATTTTACAAAGCTTAAAAATTAATAAATTTTGCCGATTTGGGTGTCGTAAAATCGATTAAAACAGCAACGTCAGAAGGAAAAGATCAGATTTTTATCTGAAGAGGAAGAAAGAGTAAATAAAAGGGATATCCGTTTTGTGAGGCAGAGACAGATCAGCATCATATAAAACGTTTTTAAGCATATGCTTCAATTTGATGCTTCAATTTGATGTGTGGTTATAACCAAAAATCAGTTTTTCTCTCTATATCTATTAATACATATAATACTTTTATGAGTTTATCTTTCCTTTTGAATTGAGTGACTCGAATTTGATAGTGAATCATGTTGTTGTAACGGTTTATATGAAACTTATGTGGTTACAAAATGTAAACACTTCATAAAGTTAGTGGTACAAGTTCAAATAATCGATTTGATATTTATAGAAACTAATTCCAGTTTGGGTTACAGACTGAGACAATTTTTTGGGGAAGCGGCCAACACATTTGGTTTTAAGTCACAATAATTCACTTCCCACCGATATTTTTTTTCTTAAAAGCACATGTGTCCACACAAATGGCTGACTCCATGATATTTTGAGAGACCATTGTAATAATTTATAAACATCAGGTCAAATTTATATGGATCCTTTGCACCAACTTCAATTCTCATTTAATCAAATAAATTGAATAATAAACACAACTTTTTGTTAAATATGATAGTACCATTTTATTCTTGTGCTAAATGTTCAACGATGATGATTATATATAGTTTGTAACAATCACAATAACGTATTATTCACACACAAAAATGAAAACAATCACAAGACATTTTTTTTTTGACTTTGTTATTATTTGGTCAATGATTTTCGTTACGTATATCAAATCATTAGCCACGCTAATAACTTCGATTACTTGTTGTAGATCGAAATGTCATACCCAAATCAATACGCCAAGACAACCTTATATATTCTTTATATATTGTTAAAAAATTGAATAAAACAAAACTAGATATATGGTATCGGAAATTTATTCCATTGAATATTCGCTTCACGTATAAGCATCTTAACTACTTGGCTGTCCCATATGCAGCATGTGGAAGATCCAACTTGAAGAATTGTAATTTTTTTGAATTACCAACAGTTTATGGATTTTCTGTTTATAATCTTTTTAAGGTTAGAGTCGACTAAAAATTCAGTTTTAAAATTATATAAGATTTAAATTTCCTATTATACAGAGCCTGATCTAATATATATACACATATATATAAGTGTATATAAGTAAAATATTAAAGCAATTAAAAATATAGTCTCAAGTTAAATTACAATGAAACAGTAGTATCATTGGGCTATAAGATATATTTAGCTAGATACGATCCTATCACAAATACTGTCGTATATATATACATTTTAGTATTTGTGATAGGATCATATCTAGCTAAATATATCTTATAGCCCAATAACCAGTGTGGTTTACGAAGAATAGAGAAGAACCATATGATCCTCGGGGATTTCAAAATCGACTTTCCCATATTAACTACTTGGCTTATGCATGTGGAAGATCCAACTTCAAGAATTGTACTTTTTTGAATTACCAACAGTTTATGGATTTTCGGTTCAACTAGAATTTCATAAGATGTAACTTGTCTCTTTTTTTTCCGACTACTTGTCTCTTCTTTCTAACGTGGTGTTATACTCGAATTCAAATTTTACGTAACTGGGAAAAAAAATATTCTCCACGCTTGTATTAAATGTATGATTTAAAGAAGTAGTGGATCTTATCAACAATTGATTACTTTCAATTTCAAGATTTCTATATTAGATTGTTTTGTTTGGTAGAAAATCTTGTCACACTGATGATCCAAAAATCTATTACACCAGATGGGCTAATATGGCCCCATATTATTGCTAATAGGCTCAGATGTGGGCAATATTTTCTTTGTTCTATTAGCCCAAATATGATTAGAGTTACAAATAAAGGGCTCTGACTTGGGTTACAAAAAGATAAATAAAAAAGAAGCGATGACTTCTTAATTTCTGAAACAAATGAAATAATTTTACTAGATTTTTAAAATATTGTAAATAATATTAGTATACAGTAATGTAGGAGTTAATCAAAACTTTTTTTTGGTAAAATGAGTTGATCAAAACTTTATCCAGACTATATATTATTATATATGTTAAAAGAGAGGACATATATGCATATGTTTACACGTAAATGAATAGAAACCCCACACTGGGGTAAGACCCTTAATATTTCACCTAAAAAACACAAAGCTGATAACAGTGACAAGAAGAGAATCAATCTGATTTTTGTTTTTTTGTGTCTTATTTAATATATAGAAAAATCGCGTTTTAAACTTTCAAACATGAAAAATGTAACATTTTAAACTTCGAAAGATTTGCACTAGCACTTTAAACATTCAAAGTAACTAAACTAACACATTAGATCTTCAATGTGGTAACTTTGTTCGCGCCGCCATAAAACATAACGGAATAGTTAACTTCATTAACTGAAATGTTAACTCTGTCGAAATAATTAAAACGTGGTGATTTTTTATTATATATGTAATTGAAAAAAAAAATTAAATTAAATAATAGAAAACTTACCCGACAAAAAAAACCAAAAAACCTAGTCAACTGAAGAAGGCACGTTGATGGACATGGCGGAATATGGATCTTGCTCGCAAACTCGAGGAACAGACAGAGCAACACAATCTACGACCACATCAGGATGCAATTTAATGGAACAAATGTAGATTTCCAGACCAGAGAGTCTCTAATTCTTTTGTTAACAAGAATTTCGATCTTGATCTATATCTACGCAAATGTCATACGAATCTAGAGAAGTTTCGGCGAAAGAAAGCATAATCGAGCAAGAGATTACGGAATCAGCGATGAGGGAAAGCGTCGAGCAAGATGCGGGGAAGGGGAGAAGAGTGATGAGTGAAAGCGACGTCGTATCGGTCTCCGCCATTGTTGCCGGCGAAAGCTTAAAGGATATACTGACCCAAGTAGCCCGTACCTCCCACAATCACCACTTTCGTCTTCTTCCTCCGACCACCACACTCCGATGTTTTCCTAATTTATTTAATTTTACTCTTTCTCTTCATTCACCAAATTGTATTTAGCTAGTAAATCAAAATCACTCCGTATGATCCAATCGATGGTAAAATAGATTAAGAAGAAATGTGGACATGAAAAATTTGAAGATATCATTGCCAAAAAAGTATATAATATTTTCAGACATAATCGTAGGAAATTATTCTTCAGGCAAATTTGTTTTCTTCTTCGATTTTCTGGGTTTTCTCTCAAGAACCCTAAATCCCCAAATCGAATTGGGGATTTTTTTTTTTGTCGGGGTAAGTTATGGTTTAAAAAAACAAGAATTCAAAAATAGTAAAATAATCACATGTTCTCATTAAATCAACAGAGTTAACTATTCCGTAACGGATCCTCACTGTTCCGTTACGGTGCGAACCACATTGAAAGTTCAATGTATTAATTTCGTTACCTTAAAGGTTTAAAGTGCTAGTGCAAATTTCTCAAATTTTAAAGTGATATCTTTTTCATCAAGGTTTAAAATCAATTTTCCTTTTAATATATCGTGCATATGTAATCTTCTTACTCATATTGTTGTTTTTATTTTGAACTTTTTTTTTGTTACTATTATTACACAATTTAGTCTTTACTTTACATCTTTTGACTATCAGTTTTGGATTAAAAAAAAAATCACATCGTCTTCATAGAAAGTTTACAAGCTAATGAAAAAAAAAACTCAATAATCAATCATATTTTTCCTTTCTTGATAATTATTTCTCTCCACCATTATTCTTCATCAAGACACTTCTCCCCCATAAATACTCTTCAAAACCTCACACGTCTCCATTTGTTTCTCTTTCTCTCTCGCTCTCTCTTTCTCTCAGACATACATCGATAAAGTTTCAGACAAGAATATGTCTCGAAGAGAATGCAAAAGAGTTAGCTTTAGTCCGGACCCAGAAGCAAACGAAGAACCGATCTACCCAACACACAACGGTCTCAGCTCATCGCGTCATGGTCGTCGGAGAATTGTCGTCGGAATTTTCAGTTTCGGCGTCAGAAGTTCGCCGGCACCGAGGAGATTACTCCGTCGTATTGGAGCCAGAGTCGCCAAAACGCTGCGTTATATATCCTTGGGAAGGAAGACTGCTAAGACCAAAACGATGCCGTTTTCATCTTCGAGAAACGTTTCCTCTTCTTCGTCTTTGTCTTGTTCCTCTTCCTCCTACTCTTCTTCGTCTATATATCTGGTGAAGTCAAAGTCTTTAAACGAATCAGAGTCTCACCGTGCAGAAGCCATTGAGGACTGCATCGAGTTCTTAAACTCTTCTTCGTCTCTGTCGAGATCAAACTCGATCTCTGCGTGGTCTTGCTAAATATGTTTGACACCGATTCCGATTCGGGTCCACTAAAAAGTTCCATTTTTTTTTCTGGTAATGTAAAAGATTCGAAATTGAGAGTTGCATAGGTCCGTTGGTTATAGTTTTTATTTATTCGATTGAATGATTTAATTAGCTAGTGACTACAAAAAGTTACTACTATAATTTATGAGTCTTCATTTCAAGTTTCGTTACCAACTTACCACTTCTTTGGCAACAAATATATTTCGACAAAAGAAAATCATAACTAAAGTTTAATTCGCAATTTAGGACATTTTTACGGGAGTTTGGCGTAGATTGTCATTTATTTATATTTTTTATATGTTTTTAAAAAGTGTTATTAGAATGTAACACTTTGATTACTATACACACCTATTTTTATTAGGTTTATCTCTTTTACAGTACGGTGCGACCGTTTATGTACGGTACACGGTGAAATAAGAAAATGGGTAAAATAGATTTTTTTTTTAATAAAAATGTTAGATTTTTTTTTTAATAAAAATGTTAGAAATTGAAAGAGTAAAATTTAAGTGCTACATTTTTATAAAAAGTTAAAAAGTGTCATCTGGTGCAATTATTCCCATATTTATTCACATTTTTTTATAACAAAAATAAGATTTCATGACGTTATTTATTTACATTATCGTGTTGTTTATAAGTCATACCGTTCACATCTATGTTTTCTTTTACCAGTTGTGTATCTTTCGAATTTCAATGAACCATTAATCGTTAAACTTCGTGATTTCTTCATAAGTAGTATATTATTACGTTCTAACGACAAAAAAAACGATGTGGCCCAGTTCAGAATTCAAAAGGAGCGGTCGAAATCAAAGGACCATAAGACTGAAAAAAGCTTCTTCTTTATTGACCCAATATTTTATGTTTTCCGAGAATATTTTAGAGAAAATAAAAAGCAACAATATTGAATTTAAACGTCCGATTCTATAATAAAAAACAAATATAATAATAACCTCATCATAACAAACATTAAGCGTTTCAGAAACTGTAGGTCCCTGAACATTACTACAGCCTTTTAAAGAATCCAATGAAAAGCTTTCTTCTTTTTCTTTGTTTGTATTACCTCAAGAGTCTCGGATGCTTTGTGTTGAAGCTTTCTTGAGCTCTAGAGCTCGTTTATAAGGCGGTGCGATCGGAGGCTGAACCGGGTCCAAACTTTGGTATGACGATCCATTTGCTTTAGGGAGTGGGTAAGACCGGTCTGAGTCATAACCGGTTAAGTCACCACATGCCAAGAATGGAATATAAACTTTGTTGGGTCCTTCAAGCCAACCACTACTGCAATCTGCAGAGTACTAAGAAAATAGAAAATCTCAAGAACAATAACAAAACAAAATCCCTTTTTGAAGCTGACGTAACAATCAAGAAGATTTCTTTGTCTTGCCTAAAAGGTTAAATTCACATAAAGTGAGCATTTGTAAGTGAGAGTTAGGCTGAGAAAGAGTAAACTGAAAGTGTACTACTCAACAATGCACAAGTTAGTTGTGTCTAACTTGAAGAGCTTCTGATTTTGAAGATCAAGTTAAGAGATTTTTACCGAGATCACTTCCCCCTGAAGGGCTTCCGACTTTTTCCAAGAGACGATGCAGATCTCTCGGGTTAAATCCTTCTGGTGGAGAGTAATTTTCGCAGACCGCAAAAGCCTCTATGAAAACAAAGTGGAGAAATGCTATCAGAATCTCTCAAAAAAGCAACATGTTACATCTTTGATGATTAACCGTAAGTGTAAGCAAATCATATTTGCACATGTGAAAGTTATATACTCTTTTACCTATACTAGAATTGCGGCTGCTTTTCGGTTTCGCAAAAGTTAGTTGGGAAAAACAACTTCAGCTACATATATAAAAGCAAATAACTATATCCGTAAAAGCAAAAGTCAATTTCATAAGCACAATATCTAAAACTTACCTGACAGTACAAGAGACTTGTATCTTTTCCACGGAATATCTTCGCAATAAATTTTCCACCTTCTTTAAGAACATGGGTTACAATTGTTAAGCCCTGACGAAAAGAGGGATTTTTATTTTGTTATTTTTTATCATCGATAAAACATATGCTTCAGGTTCATGCTAAATTTTGTTCAAACATGACACACGGATTCTTGTAACAGAAACCAAAGCAACTTACCGCTAGAATGAGTTGGGACTGGACAAATTCATCCATGTCATGCAAACCGGTAACTGCAAACCAAATTGTGGACGGCGTTATTTCGATAGCATGTGGTAAAAAACTGAGCGGTGAAAAAGATTATAACTACAGTTTTACCATCTGGAGCACCATCACAAACAACCAGGTCAGCCTTGCAACCGTCACAGTGTCTAATGACCTTGAGAGAAAATCGAAAACGATAAGCCATATAAGCAAACACAAACTCCAAGCATAACGGAAGAGGAATAAAGAGATGCAAATGAATCTAAGAGATAGGAGTTGAGAGAAATTTTCACCACTTGGGCAGTCCGAGCATTAGTTATGTCCCCTTGAACCTGAATGACACCTTCGATTGGAGCCATAGGCTGCAAATCTATGGCCACTATGAGAGGAAGATCTCCTTCTCTGCAAAGTTTCAGCAGCAACAAATCAGTCTGACTTTGTCAACAAGTATGAAATACTAAACGAACACAGTTAAACAATTGAAGGAAAACAATACTTTGACTCAGGTGAAGACTTTGCAGGAAGATACAATTGACGACTCAAGACCTACAAACGAGGTGCATTGATAAGATTCAGAACATTCGTCATAGTGATAATCTAAAAAATAACTCTAGTTCCTGCTTTAGACTTTCTGAACAGTTTCTTCTTTATTCTATGCGAAAAGGTCGGCGGTAGTTATCATGCACATATAAGAGATTAGCTAGCTGAGTATGTCAGAATGGCGTGAATAGAATCAATTCAAGATCACCATACCTGACTCCAGCTACCAGGTGCAGCACACAAATCTACAACCCTCTTCACGATTAAGAAAACAAATCGGGGAAGTTTACATGGTCGTTTTTTTATATCTCGCACTGTTCAGCTAAAAATTCTTCGCTTAAAAGTGCCGCATTCATTCAACTAATAGAGGGTTCATGTGACAATGACCTGGTAAATTCAAAAAAGAAAAAAAGAGATTAAGGATTCAGCGATCACCTTCAAAAATGTTGAATTCTTCATCAATCTGAAGAAGCTTAAACGCACTTCTCGCACGCCATCCTTCTTCTTTGGCTTTTCGATAGTAGATATCCTGCAAACGATTGGTCAACACACGGGTATGGTAATAAAAATTTCATTCAAGAGGCATACACATATACATACATACCCTTTTGTCCCGAGAAGCTTTTCCCATGTCTTCTAAAGTACAAAAATGAAAGAAAAAAAAATATCAGAGAAAACTAAAGGGACATAGATAAGTTAAGGCACAAGGGTGTCTCAGAGGCATTCTATCAAACACATTAAGGGCAACAAAGAAATCTCTGCAAGACACACAATTTCGGGATTAAATCGATATACAAGGATTATAATGAAAACCCGCCAATTTACCGGGCAAACACACAACAGCTATCTATCTGAAGAAGAGTAGCAGCAAAGCAGACCTTCAAGCTAGAACAAAGTGAAGGAGCGACTTGTGCGTTTGGAAGCATACGGAATAGAGTTACCAATAAATGTTATCGTGCTGTTATTGGGCCTGAGCCCAACTATCTATTGATGGAAATTACTACTTGCGAGAGCAATAAGTCGGCCCCTGTAAATTCTGACTTCAAGTTCTATTTTTGTTTCAATATTTTTATATGAATATATAGATATATATATATATATATATCTTTTAGTTATATTATATTTAATAGCAAAAATAGCAGTGGATTTCTACCACATCCCAAGGGCATTGGGTGCCAATCTTGTTAAGCAAAATCACATCCGTTGATTGATTTCATATATTTGGATGTCACTTTACGATTATAAATAGTCATTAGGTGGTAGTCGAAGTAAAAAAGATTACAAATATAGGTGGTAGTCGAAGTAATATCGTATTTAAATGATTATAAGTACACGATAAAAAAACTTTGCAATGTATAACCATTATAAATGTTACTCATTCCGTTTCATAATATAAGATGTTTTAAAAGTTTTTTTTTGTTTCAAAATATAAAATGTTCTCACATTTCTATACAATTTTTATAATTATTAAAAACCATGTGATCAATTATATTGTGCAGATTTTTTTATAATTAGCTGAATTATTTTTAACTTATATATTAAATGATATTTTTTAAAGAAAAATAATTTTTTTAATCTTTATGCTTTTATCCAAAACATCTTATATTATGAAACAGAGAGAATAGTATAAGTTTTGGAGTCGGCAATGCAAAAACTCTTGGCAAGTAATAATGAAGAAATAGATCCTTTCAACGAATTGATATGCCAACAATATGAATGGTCGGTCGATCTAATATAATGGTCTCACTTCACACAACTATATCCCTTAGACGTTTGTCTTGTCTCCCACCCACTCTTGTATCAAAATCTTCTCCAAGATTTCCCTTCTCGATCTTTTCTCTCTCTCTCTCTTTTTAATCATCGTCTTAATAATTTCCAAAATTTCAAAAGTTTATTACCTGTAATTTTCCTACTATTTCTCAGTTATAAAATACTAGATTTTAAAATAAACGAACGAATTCAAAATGCTAGTTAATTATGATAATTAATCAAATCTTATTTTTAAGTTTTCGTTATAATCAAGAATATCTTACGAGTAACGTATTTGAAAAATAGTTTTTCATTTCATACAGTGTTTTGAAATTGATAGACACTACTAATCTTGGTATTTAGAAAGTAGAGAAGAAAATCTGGTGAGTTGAGTTGAGTCGAAGAATCAAATCAGAGGGGTAAAACTGGAAAAAAATGCTTCGATCCATTTGAAAAGACCCCGAAGGCATCAAAGTCCATTAATTTACTTCTTCTGTGTTCGCAAACGCACTTAAAAGTCCCAAAAAGGCAAAAACAATGTATTTTTCTTCCTCGTGCAATTATGTAAATATATATGGTTCATACATGATACATAATACATTCGTACCCATGACGAAATCGAATGTTTAAATAATCTAAACCGATCTGACCCCATCGGATTGAAAATATGATTGTGATTCTAGGATCCGACGGTACGGAGATGGCGAGTGCACAGTGAATAAACAGAGACACGCGTAGAGGAACATGAACGGTCAAGTGGGGTTCAATGGCTTGATGACGCGCGTGGGATTTTGCTTTAAACGCGTGAAGTTTTTTTACAGAATGATAGGCTCAGTTCAAGCCGCCGTCGGTTCATTACACTCTCACTTCCAATATTACTGTTTTTGTTTCTTTAGGAAGAAAATCTTTATGGAAATTAAAAATATATGTTATTAAAAAAAACAAATGTGCACTAGGAAAATAGTACTAAAAACTATCAATAAGTAACCTATGAGATATGGGTTTTGTACAGTGAACACTGTGAGAATAATTAACCAATTGTGACAAATTTTATTCTATTATGTCATAGTAAAACCATAGATGTCTAACATATTTTCTTCCAAATCTTACTAATTTTCAAAACAATTTAGAAAATAAGTACAAAGGCGGTAAATTAAAGAGAGTGTTTTAAATATACAAGTCCAAATGGTGGAATCATAGAGAAGCAGATAAAAAGGAAGAAAAGAGAAGAAAAAGCTTCCTGCTTTTATTATGCTCACTTTCTCTCTCATCTGAGCATAGTTGTATAACAAAGGCGGCCGCATTAAAACGGAGCATTTTAAGTAGACTTCGTTATTACAGTACTCTCCTACTCACTCACCATTGTTACATAACCACAGAGCCCTTCACTCTCTCTCTCTCATTCACTCTCTCTGTCTTTATCGTTTTAATACTCTGCTTTGCTTCTGAGATTGGAGAACGAGAGACGGAGGTAAATAGTCTTTGTGTTTCTTCCGAGTCGAAAAGGAAAAAAGAAGACAATCTTTGTTTCTTCAAAAGATTATATCTTTCCAAACAAAGATTATAAACTTTTCAATTTATTTTGTTTGTGTACGTACAGGTATCGACCGCTAATGTCGGGTGAGAAGCAAACGGAGGAGGCCATAGTGGTCTCCGGCGTCGGAGAGACGGAGGATGACGTGGCCGGTGGAAAAGTGGAAGATTCAATGGCGGCGGAAGACATTGACGACGCCGGCGATGGATTTAGTGTGAAGAGTTTCCTCTGGCATGGCGGGTCCGCTTGGGACGCCTGGTTTAGCTGTGCTTCCAATCAAGTAAGGCAACACAAAACTTTTGATAAACAAACAAAGGTTTCTTTATTATAATATAAGACCAAATTACTCTTCTTTTTGTTTTTGAAACTTTTTGTTGTTTTGTCTTGAAGTTTATTTTTATAAGAAAACATTCTTTTTTTTTTAAAAGAAAACCGAATACAGTCGCATATTTGATAACCCGAATAACTAATCTTTTTACGTTATATTCCGAGAGAATCGAATTATTTTATTTTATTAAAAACAGAAAAGAAACTATGATTGCTGCAGGTGGCACAAGTGCTGTTGACACTGCCGTATTCGTTCTCGCAACTGGGGATGTTATCAGGAATACTGCTTCAAATATTATATGGACTAATGGGTTCTTGGACTGCTTACCTCATCAGTGTTCTTTACGTCGAGTATCGAGCCCGCATGGAGAAACAAGAGGCCAAATCTTTCAAAAACCACGTTATTCAGGTACTACTATATTTTTTAGTTTAAGATTCTCTTTATATATTACATACTGAATTTAATTGATGTTTTTTTTTATGGTGTGTGAATAAATATGTAAATGGAAGTGGTTTGAAGTGCTTGATGGGCTGCTGGGTCCGTACTGGAAAGCAGCGGGGCTCGCCTTTAATTGCACCTTCTTGTTATTCGGATCAGTCATCCAGCTCATCGCTTGTGCTAGGTTCTTTTCCTTTTTTACCACTTTGAATTTTTTCCCAATCTTTTTTTATGCTTTATGAAGGGATTTACAAATATTTTGTCCGTGCAAGAATGAATTTGCATATGTAAAAATGTTGTATTAATAGATAATGTCATGTACATGTGTTGGTGTGGCGCAGCAATATATACTACGTAAACGATAGGTTAGACAAGAGGACTTGGACTTATATATTTGGTGCTTGTTGTGCCACGACCGTCTTCATACCATCTTTCCACAATTACCGTATTTGGTCTTTCCTCGGCCTTGCCATGACCACTTACACCGCTTGGTACCTCACCATCGCCGCATTTTTACATGGCCAGGTACGTTACCATCAATTCGGTTTTCACTTTGACTTGAAAAACTAATAAATAATAATTGTGGCTTAAACCGATTGTGTTTTTGTAGGCGGAGGGTGTGACACATTCCGGTCCGACCAAACTTGTGTTGTACTTTACCGGAGCCACCAACATCCTCTATACATTTGGTGGACATGCTGTGACCGTGTGAGTCTTTTTTTCATGCATTTTTTAACTAATTGTATAATTCGCAACAGTTAAAAGAAAAAAAATATTTAGGTTGTGAATAATGATGGATTCACAACACTTAATTGTATAATTTATTTCTGATTTAAGTAACTTAAAAGTTAAATTCTATTTTGCACATGTTTTGTTGCAAATTCTCAGAATCTTTATAATTTCAATTAAAAAAAGGTACTTCTATGTTTCTTCTTTTTTAATACTCTTCTCTTTTAGCTTCTACATATGCAGCTTTTGCCGGTTACTTTAGGTTCTGTCCGAAACGCACAAACAGACAAAATCATTATTACGAAATAAATAAAGACAAATTTAGCAGAAAAATCTTATTTACCTTTTTGGTTTTAGCACACTAGTGTTTTTTTTTTTTTTTAACAACCTTTTTACACACTAGCTATTGAACTAAAACTTTCCTTTTTATATATTTTGTTTGTCTCACGATAATATATCGTTAAGGATACGTAACGTAACCACACTGATCGTACCGGACGGCCAATCTCTGGTCGGACCCATTAGACCCAATTAAAAGAATTTTATGCCATTCCCTTCTCAATTTTGTAATTTTTTTTTTTTAAATTACAGGGAAATAATGCATGCGATGTGGAAACCAAGGAAGTTTAAGAGCATCTACTTGATGGCGACACTGTACGTCTTCACGTTAACGCTTCCGTCAGCCTCCGCCGTCTATTGGGCTTTCGGCGACCAACTTCTCAACCACTCAAACGCTTTCTCTCTCCTCCCTAAAACGCGTTTCCGTGACGCCGCCGTTATCCTCATGCTCATCCATCAGGTTCCTATCTATATCTAACTTAATATAAGCTACATATATAATTCCACTCTGCATTAATGGTTGGTCCAATTCCATGCCATTAATTTATACCGATAAGAACATTATCCTCTCTCGCAATGAAATTTTAATACCGGGAGGAATGTTTTGGTTATGACATGTTATCAAATCCTTTTGGATGCGTTAATCAGACATTTGCTTAATTAGCATCGAAACACCGTCATTTTCAAATTAGTAGTAATTTAATCGATTAATCATGCAATTATCGACTTTTCAAATTATTCGTCTAACCAAATAATTAAATTGATAATAAGACAAGTGGAACTATTTATCGCCGTCTAAACGTTTAGACCACTGTTAAGTCTAACTATATATCTGTTTCTCTTTCTTTTTTGTTTGGGTTGGACTTACAGTTTATAACGTTCGGATTTGCTTGTACGCCGTTATACTTTGTATGGGAAAAAGCAATCGGAATGCACCACACTAAAAGCATATTTGTAAGAGCGATCGTGAGATTACCGGTGGTGATTCCAATATGGTTTTTAGCCATCATTTTCCCATTTTTTGGTCCCATAAACTCTGCGGTTGGAGCCCTACTCGTTAGCTTCACCGTCTACATTATCCCCGCCTTAGCCCACATGCTCACCTACCGCACCGCCTCTGCCCGTCGGGTACTAGCTACATTCCTCTCTCGTTCACATTATTATATATTCCTTGTCTATATTATATAGGTATATGAATTCAATTTGAGTAAAAACAACATTTTAGATAGTTTTGATGATCAATATTACTAAACATAAACAATACCCCAAACATTGGGGAATAATTATTGGAGGAGAGAGAATGATATATAACATAGGTTGAGTTTATATTTGATGAGCTGGCTTGTACTTTGCATTTAATCCCAAATCAATGAGGTAGGTCCATCGTATATAACGTGACCATTATTACCACTTGACTAGTTTAGAAAATTTATAGCATATATAATTAAATATGTTCATCTGATGATACAATATGTATTGATTTGTTTTCTTTATATGTAATGACGTGGCAGAACGCGGCAGAGAAACCGCCGTTCTTTTTGCCTAGCTGGGTCGGAGTTTACGTGATAAACACTTTCGTGGTGGTTTGGGTCCTAGTTCTCGGGTTCGGGTTTGGCGGATGGGCCAGCATGACCAACTTCATCAGGCAAATTGACACTTTTGGCCTCTTCGCCAAATGTTATCAATGTAAATCGCCGCTTCCTCCCCCTGCACCGGCCACTGGTGATCACCACCGCCGTTAAACTAAGCGACCGTTAGTGAAGTATGAAAGTGAACTTTTTTTTCTTCCCTATGTATAAAAGAAAGTATCTAAATTTCAAGCGAATTAATGATACTATAAAAATTTGAAATTTTGTTAAAGTCACGTGATTAGGGACAAAATGGATGACATACTAGTTTCCGAACTGGTAGAAAACAACTGGATGCGGACAAAATGGTAATCATTGAATCAATCAGCCAATCTGTCTAATTTGACTCTTAAGGACAATGATAAAAGATATTTATTTCCTCCAAAGCTCTACAAATTTTGTGTAGCTCGTGTAAAATAGTGACAACAAAAACAGAAACCAAACTCTTTTAAAACAAAATTCTTGGGGTGTATCTCGTCTTAGAGAAACAAAATAGTTTTTTTTTTTTTCCCGTTTAAATCATACTTGCGTAAACAAAAAGTTGAAGAACAAAATAGCTGATTATAAAAATGTTAAAAAAAAATAAAAATAGCTAACTAATAATTCCTCTAATTTTCGCCAAAGAAATTATTTGCAAAGAATATAGAGAGGGTCCAATCTAGACCCAACCAGATTAATGGGCTTCAACAGAAGCCTATTAAAATTGAATCTTTCATCTCTCATTTCGTTGATTTTGGTTAGTTATTTCCGTCGCCGATGATCTCCTTCTGGTGGAATTGATTCATCGCAAGCGATTGTGGTTGCAAAGCGCTCGCTCTTTTCTTCGCCGTAGCTTCCATTCCATCTCCGATCGATAAGAAACAGAGGCGAAATTTATACGGTAATTCTTCTCTATCTGTTGTTGGGAAGCTCGGTGTCATCTGTTTTTGGAAATTGCTGGAGAAGAAACGAGGAATGATGATGTGAGTTTGTAGAGTTTCGTTAAGGACGATGGATTCGTAAAAGCTTATCGGTTCTGAGATTTACTTCTTATTTGGTATAATTGGAGCCGAAGGGTGTTTCCATTCTTATCTACAACAAGTTATCTACAGTGTGACTATGATGCAGAACCAATCTCACAGATTATGCACTGCTGTGATACCAATCTCCACATGGCACTTCCTTGTTCGATTTCAAATTTCCTGCTGAATTTATTCCAAAGATGCAACCCATAGCTTCTCCTCTGCATCTGAACAAGCTTGACCTTGACCCATTTCAAATCTTTCTCTGTCTTTGGCACTTTGAAGAACTTCCCTATCTCGAGCCAATTTACAGGATACAACACAGAAGGTCGGAGGATGGTGAAGTTGTAGTCACTCGACCCTTCCACTGCTCTAGCCACTCGAGAAACCAGGTACGGTCCGTTGTATCCCCATATGTTTCCATTGAAAGTCTGAGCGAATTCTTCTATGAATTTGAGTAAGAGAGGATGATTCTTGTCGAATATCAGCACTGCGTTGTTCAATCTCGTCCAATTTGTCGACGAAGGATCAAGGCTCTGCGCTCCAATCACGTTCTTAAGCCCTTTGAAGCTTTTGAGAACGATCATGTCGGTGTCTAAGTAAACACCTCCATATCTGTACAAGTAGGCAAGCCTCATGAGATTTGAGAGATTCTGAGCTAAAGAAATCTTTCCGGGATCTCTTTTCCCGGTCTTTATTTCCTCCAGCCACGATTCTCCTGCGGTTCCTTTGAGTAGAAAAGGCAAATCCGGTGTGACTGCAACAACTTTGTAACCACGATCAAGAAATGGCTTCAAGGTTGTATAACCTTGAGGAGAATCCATGGTTGCGGATAGGATCATCAAGCAACCATGAGGATGAGACTTGAAGACACTCTCAATAGCTAAAACCTCTCTCTTACCAAAGAAATCTGCAGATGATATCCATGTCATGACGAAGTTGACTTCACATCCATCACCGATAAACTTTTGTGCCTTCCTTTGAAACTTCTCAGACAAGTTATTTCCACTGAAAATCTCAATAGCTTGGAGCTTCTGCTTTACTGTGATGTTCAGGTTAGGTGATGGTGTCATCATTTGCGTTTGCTTCTTGATCGGATAATTGCTTTTACTTTCCTTCTCAGACCTCAGAGGTAAGTGTGGAATCACTCTCTTGATCTCTATCTTCACCTCTGAGAAATCTCTCTGCGGTTGCATCGAAAAATTATACAGTAGAACCAACGTGGTAATCACGATCAGAGTTACAAAGCTAACCGCATACGCGGTGAAAAGTGATGATGATCCAGATTGGTTTAGCCGTCTGTGATCAATAACCACCGTGATTCTCTTCTCTATATGACGATCCATGGTAAAGCAAAATTGAATTGGAAACCAGGAAAAAAAAATATAGAAAAAAGACTTTAGATGGATGAGAAAGAAACCAATGTATGTGTTTTATTTCTTGTTATAACTTGTTTTGACCGTGTTCTTGCTCTGGGGGCTGTCTAGTTTTGAAAAATCAAGAACTCGACGTAGACTATGGGTTTTAATTTATTCGATATATTAATTAGTGACGGGTCTTAAATTTTTTTCTTTTTCTTTGGCACATCACTAAAATTGATATTAGTGAAACGAGAAATGAAAAATATAAGTAATCCGTTTTCCATTTTTTATCAACAATTTGATATTACCATTTTACTTGTTGATTTCCATCGAATTAGAATAAAACTAGGTAAAAATAATGCATAATTTCATAAATTTTAAAAATCAAGACATTTGTGTGCAATAACGACGAAAAATGTAAAGGAGAGGTCGAAACAAAGAGACGTGTACATTGGTTTGGACTGGTTGGATAACTGGTTTGATTTTTGGTTTCGCTTCAGATTCAGCTTTATCTTTAATTGAATAACTTCTAGTTTGGTTTATGAATCCATTATTGAAGTAGACAACATATGTATTTTACTGATTTTATACGACATGATTGGTTATCTTTGTTTAATTTTAAAATGAAACTTGGTCCATGCATAATCAGTTTCCTCCACACGACTTGTCAAGGTATGCAAGCATTTTGACCGTGACAACTGAAAGCATAGCAAAGGAAATATGTATCACATTAACATTATTATTTTAATCTCATTGCTGTTGATTGGTAATACTAGCTCAACAACTAGACATGCAATTTATGAGTATCTGCGTTCCGAAACACACAACTCATAGATGACGCAAGTTACAAATACTCTTCATCTTGGAAAGAACAATACAGCTTTACGATGCAATTGTTGTCAACCTCTGCAAGTAACTTTCTCTCTGCTTTTACATGTTCCACCTAAACAGAAAATCAGATTTCAACAGATACGTTGATAAAACAAAAGAAGATATATCAAATGGCAGCTTGAAGGAGATACTTGGCCTCTAGCATCCCAGATTTCTTAAGTTTTTCATTGCATAGACATGACCTTTTCCATTCTCCCTACATATCCTAACCTGCAGCAAGAGAGAAACAAAATCGTAAAAGAACCAAAGTTTGCACAAAGTTTTAAAATTCAGTCACTATCCCCAACACCTAGAGCTAACTATATGATCCATGCTTACAACTAGAAAATAGTCTGATTTTCAAGAAAAGTTGCGTTTATTCTCAGGTGGCATAAATCATAGAGCCCAGTAGTCAACTAAAGATCAACGAATTAAAAAAAATACTGCACGTAGGTAGACAAGAGGAGTCCTGATCATAGTCCATAGTCCAAGAGGAAGTAGCAACAACACAAGAACACTAACTTTTCTCTTGAACTCGTCATTAACACCATTCGACATTAGTTTACTCGACCAAAAAAAACATGTGAATTCAGTTGTGGAATTCTCAATGTGGAATTAACAACTCAGTTGTCACAATTAACAATTAACAATTCATATATCACAATTAACAATTAACAAATTCACAAATTCATATCAAATTTCTTGACAAACTTCATACGGAGGCAAAATCCGATGGCCAAAAAGAGATAATGAGTTTACCTTAACTAGTTCGGCTATAATGGCTGCGAGCGTAGCTACTTCGAAAGCAGAGTCGTAGAAAAATGTGGATTTGAGGGGTTTGTCAGAGAAATTGAAGATTTGAGAGAGAAGGAGGTTGCTTGTGTAGAAGACGACGTCCACTAGGAACCAATTGGCTGAGGCTGCAAAGAGGTCACGACCGTGGTGGCTGAGGAAACGGCGAGAGAAGAGTTTGTAGGAGGAGGAAGAAGTTTTCGATTTCGATCGTGCGGTTTGGACCGCAAACCCGCTAACCCGTGACGGGTCGCTCGCTAGGCCCGCTTTGTTTTGGATATCTTTTATTGAGCGGGCCTAATTGGGTTGAGCCCGCGGGTTAAAACCCAATTTGACATCTCTACCTCTGACCTTGCCACGTGGGCTTATGCTTTGCTTTCGTTCCATACACTCACACAAACAGCCCGATCTAACCCTAATTTAGCGAGAAAGTGTCCAATTCGAACCATGGGCGAATCCAAGATCGAAGATTTCTCCGGTAAGACCTCTCGAAATTGTTTGTTTAGATTTCATCTGATGGATCTGTCATAGTTAACTGGCCGGATCTAATCGATCCAAATAATGGTTGATGGATCATTTAACCTATTGTATCTTTATTTCGTAATTCATTTATGCCTTGTCCGTTTTGTGAAACCGCGCAGAGCGTATCACATCCGTCAATGGGGCTAAGATAGCCGTCTTCTGGGACGTCGAGGATTGCCCATTCCCTCTTTGTTCCAACCCTGATAGGATCTATCGCAAAATCGAATCAGCTTTTACTGAAAGGGATCTTAGAGGTAAGGTGTCAATCTGGGCTTATGTTGATGAGAAAAACGGGTCTTGGAGGGGTGAGTATCTGCGTAACAAGACGTGGAAAACCAGAATCTACTTTCGAGGTGAATTCTTTTATTTAATCCCTCCAAACACTCTTTTCTTATATGTATCTAATCTATATCTCTGTTCCAGGGGATAAACTCTCGAGACGTAATAGAATGTTAAATGACATTTTTTTATGGGTAATGGACTCTCCTGTGGACCATCCTGATCCAGCAACTTTGATCGTAGTCTCACATAAAGTCAGAGATGACACGATGTTCTTCGGTATCCTTAGAGATTTGATTGATAGATATTACGGTGTTTTCTTAGTAACTCCGACTGAGCACGTCCGACCAGAAAGCTCTGAATGGCCAGGATTGCTATTTGATGACGTATACTGTTTCTTTTGCCAAAGTCAAAGCTCAGAACCTAGTCACAAAAAGCATAAAGCGGATGCGGCCGAAGAAACACCTGAGGGGTCGGAAGATCAGGGCTGATACTGATTATGTGGACTAGCTAGCTTCTGTTCGTAGCCGTGGATGTGCCCGTTTTGCTTGCGGGTATGCGTCACAAGATCTACGGATGAGATGGTTGCAGCGGATTTATATCAAAAACTTAGTTTTATTTTAATATCTACTTGCTTATTTTAAACGGAAATGTGTAGTGTTAATAATTTTATTAGTTCTCTTTTCTTAATGCTTTGACTTTCTTGTGCAAAAGAAGTTACATGAATTTTAGTCAAGTGGTAAACATAGGTCACGACAGGAAAACACAACAATTGGAAGAAACTACAGACCTCACTTTTGCATTTCAATTTGTATGCGGCTTTCCGAAATGATGAAACGAAACTATTGTTGATTCTGATCTGCACACTCCCAGCTTCTTTAAATAATTGCCTTCTCAGAAGCAGCATTCTTAGTCCTAAGTCTAAAAGCAATTAGTCCTTTTGAAATTTGTTTTCATGCAGTTGGCTCGCTTACGCTTGGGCGTTCGGGAACCTGTTCGGGTTCGGGTACGGTTATAACCGAAGTAACTATGGTTTCGGGTAAGTTCGAGTATTTTTACTCATACTACGATCAAAACCCGAAATAGTTCAAACAAGTCCTCATAATTCAACAAACGTTTACAAGTCCTAAATTGCAAACCCACAAACAAGAAACATAGAAATAAAGTCCATAAATTCCAAAGCATATTGCTAGAGTCTTAAAGGAAATAAAGAACAGGTTTCCAATGCATCCAAAAGTGGAGATGTTACCAGAGATTTCAGATACTTATTCCAGGGGGACAGCGAGAAAAGTGTTAAGAAGATCAACAAAGTCTTCTCCACATTCAACATACAAAACCTTCTTGTCTTGATTCCTCAAGATCGCACTGAAAGTTAATACCTTCTCCGGCTCTGTTTTATCTCCATTTTTCTTCATACACAGACTTGGCGGATTATAAAACTTCGCCTCACCTTGTGGGGTTGCTTGTTCAAGAAAGTGTCCGTCAAGGGAGCATTTGAGGAGAATATACATTGCAGTAGGGTCATGACCTAAATCAAGATCAAGACATATAGTGTGTGTGTGTGTGAGAGAGAGAGAGAGGTTAGAGATTCCATGTATGACACACTACACATAACATGGAGAACAGAGTAAAAAATACCTCTTCAAAACCAACATCAAGAACCCTTTCACCCAGCTTGCTAAGATCACCATAGCCTAGGGATTTGAGCTTTTTCAAGACAAGTTCGGTGGATCTAACTGCCATCCATAACATTTTTAGGAATGCAAGGGCTGATGCTCTTACTAAGAAATCACTTCATGATTTCTCTTCTGCTTTATCTATTCTGTAAGACTCTTATTTTAGTTTAATTGAGAAGTTGTTCAAAACAAAAAAAAGGGTGAGGTATAAGAATTCTTTTTTTTTTAATTGTATTCCATATTTTAATTTCTTTAATCGAAATATAAAAACTAATTGTTTTTTCCTTTTTTAAAACCTTAACTTTTAAAGATTGTAAACTATTGTTTAATTTATTTATTCTAAACTGAAAAATGATTTTTTTAAATTTATTTTTATAATTATAAATTGTGACTTTTATTCTTTTTATTTTTAGGATTTAATCTATTGTTTAATTTTTTTATTCTAAACTAAAATATGATTTGTTTTTTTTATCTTTAATCTACAACATAATTACTAATTTTTTATACGTGTCAAAATCTGATCGTTTGACTTGACACATGTCGCGATCAGAAGAATTACTAAATTTGAAATATTGTGGATCTAATTTTGTTTTTCATTTTTTCGTCTTTAATTGTTTTTTTCACGATTATAAAATAATAAAAATTGATGTTTGAAGTCATTGAAAATGTCTGCGTAAGATTGAAAATAACCGATTGAAACATGTTTCATCCGGCAAAATTTGTTAAATCAAATGAATTTTTAGGGTCTCTCTAACAAAAAAAGAATGCACAGATCCGACGGTTGAAAACATGCCACAGAGAGGCTCTCTCTCAGCCCGATCTAACCCTAATTCAGCGAGAAAGTCTCTCCAATTCGAACCATGGGCGAATCCAAGTTCAAATATTTCTCCGGTAAGATCTCTCTCCATCTCTTACCCGAAATTGTTTGTTAGATTTCATCTGATGGATCTGTCATAGTTAACTAGCCGGATCTAATCGATCCAAATAATAGTTAATTAATGGATCATCTAACCTATTTCGTAATTTGTCTCCGTTTTGTCAAGAGCATAATCAGACATGGGTCTTGTGGAACTCGGATGACTACCCAATCCCTGTTAGTCCCGATCTTCATTCTATTTATTGTAATATCATAGAAGCTCTTGAGCGAATGGGCTTTTATGGGCATAATGAAATCCGGGTGTATGGTGACCATTTGAACCACAAGATAGATGAGTTGCGGGAGGCCGGATTCAGATGCACACGAGAAAGTGAGTTCCTATACTTAATCCCTCACATAACACTCTTGTCGTTTCTACTTATTAATCGAGAGGTCTCTGTTGATATATAGCTTCAACGGGAGGAGACAATTGGGCAGCTTTCCAAATGCCTCTGCGAATGATTTTTTGCGCTCGTGCGCCATCAAATTTTTTGGTAATCGCAAAACAAAGCCCAGAAACGGAGTTGCACAGGGTTCTTCAGTGTTTGAAATCGAGAAATCACATTGTTCTCGTAGTAGATGACACCGCACAAGCAAGTCTATTTCATTCGGTAGAATCAGTAGTTGATTGTACACACCTTTTAGGTGGAGGAAAGCCTAGAAGCAAAATTTCTGATTCTCATACTGATAATGAGGAGGATGCTAGCTCCCAATTGTCTCGGGATCTCCGTGGAACCATGGGCGAAGATCTCTCCAACAAGATTGAATTCGATCTCTCCAACAAGATCGAATTCGATCTCTCCAACAAGATCGAAGATTTCTCCGGTAAGACCTCTCTCCATCTCTTACCCGAAATTGTTTGTTTAGATTTCATCTGATGGATCCAAATAATGGTTAATGGATCATTTAACCTATTATTGTATCTTTATTTCATAATTCGTTTATGCCGCGCAGAGCATATCACACCCGTCAAAGGGGCTAAGACAGTCGTCTTCTGGGACGTCGAGGATTGCCCATTCCCTCTTTGTTCCAGTCCTGATAGTATCTATCTCCAAATCGACAACGCTCTTCGTGATAGGGGTTGTACAAGTGAGATGTCAATCTGGGCTTATGTTGATGAGAATAACGGGTCTTGGAAGGGTGAGTTTCTGCGTAAGAAGACGTGGAAAACCAGAATCTACTTCCTTCCCGGAGGTGAATTCTCTTGTTTAAGCCCTTCAAACACTCTTTTCTTATATATATATAATATATATATAGCTTCTGTTCGTAGATCATTTTCCGTCTACGAACAGAAGCTAGCTAGTCCACATTATCATATATGTATGTAGTCTATATCTCAGTTCCATTGATATATATATATATTTTCCAGGGGCCTCGAGACGTAATAGAATGTTAAATGACATTCTTTTATGGGTAATGGACTCTGATAATGTGGACCATCGTGATCCAGTAAATTTGATCGTAGTCTCAGATCAATTCAGAGATGACACGTACTTCTTCCAAATGCTTAGAAATTTGAGTGAGCACCGCTATTATTACAGTGTTTTCTTAGGAACTCAGACTCAGCACGGCAACAAACAAGAAAGCCCCGAAAGCCCTGAATGGCCAGGATTGCTATTAGATGAAGCATACGTTTTTGATTTCGGAAGTGAAAGCTCAGAACTTAGTCCCAAAAGGCGTAAAGTGGATGCGGCCGAAGAAACACCTGAGGGGTCGGGAGATCAGGGCTCATACTGATTATGTGGACTAGCTACCTTCTGTTGGTAGTCGTGGATGTGCCCGTTTTGCTTGCGGGTATGCGTCGCAAGATCTACGGATGAGATGGTTGCAGCGGATTTATATCAAAAACTCAGTTTTATTTTAATTTCTATTTCCTTATTTTAAACAGAAAACTGTAGTATTAAATTTTATTAGTTCTCTTTTATTAATGGTTTGACTTTCTTGTGCAAAAGAAGTTACTATCTGTCACATGAATTTTAGTCAAGTGGTAAACATAGGTCACGACAGGAAAACACAACAATTGGAAGAAACTACAGACCTCACTTTTGCATTTCAATTTGTATATGGCTTCCCGAAATGATGAAACGAAACTATTGTTGATTCTGATCTGCACACTCCCAGCTTCTTTAAATAATTGTCATTATTTCGGGAACTAGACAGTTGTTGGGAATGTTCTCATAAGCAGCATTTTTAGTCCTAATTTGTTAGTCAAAAAGCAATTTTTTTCATACAGTTGGCTCGCTTGTACCAAAAGCTTCAAGGTCTTTTGGCACAAAAATAGAAAAAAAGATGTATTGCTGGAAAAGTTTAGAAAACCAATGCTTAATTCCGTTTATATGGAAGAATGGTCCTCTCTCACAAAGAGTTTCCTGAAGGCTCTACCATATTCCCTTACTCCTAGCCAATTAAGTGCTGTCTCAGAAATAATATGGGATCTAAAGTGTCCAGTTCCAATGAATCGGCTTTTGCAGATAGTTTTGTCATTTTTTTCTTTGTGGTTTTAGTATAGTTCTTTCTTTGTAGGCTATTAGCCAATCTTACCAGACTATCAGAATCAGATTTCAAGTGTTGTCACATTTGTTTATTTTTAACAAATAAAAGTTTCGGTTTATCTTTTAGGGTGATATATATTGGATGTGGCAAAACAGTGGTCGCTTTCTTAGCGTGCATGGAAGTCATAGCGTCTGGTTACCAGGTTGCTTAATATGGAAGTTTTAAAACGATTTTATTATGTCTAGCACCCTGTTGCTGTACAATTAAGCCTAAAAGAGTACTTATGAATAAGATTTGATGAGTTCACGTAAATAACAGTACCTAAGCTTGGAATTTTGTGAGGATTATTATAGGAGAGTGGATGATGAAGAGAACATCCCTGTTCCTCTAAAATTGGAGAATATGAAGAACAAAGGGTTGCTGCAAATCAGGACAAACGCACCATCTCCTCAATGCTTCTTTTAAAGGACTTGAGGTCCACCAAACCTACGGTAAAGAAATCACATTGCTCTTCCTTTTTTCCTGCTAAAAAACTGGCACATACGACCTTTATGTATAAAATCTATAGAGAAAAGAGAAGAAAAAGAAAAAAACTCGTTGGTTTTTCTACACAGGAAAAGGAAATGGTTGAACAAGTGGTGAAGAGAAAGGAGGATGAAGAAGCAGAGGAAAATAGCAGAACGAGTGGAGAAGACAAGGAAAGGAGAGACTTGGATGTTCTCTGGTTCCTTAAAGCCTTGCACATTGGCCAACTAAAAAACTTTTCATTTTCACCAATTCTTTCTATATTTTCACCAATTCTTTCTATATTGTTTCATTCTTTATTCTTCAACTGTAACTAACGAGAGATGATCTTGTTCAGATTCGACATGTAATTCTGAGCAATTTGTATCAGTCTCACTTTTACATACATAAATTTGTTTAAATAAAGAGAACACAAAAGAGGATAAATTCAGAGATCCATCTCTAATTTGTTCAATTGTAACTAACTCAGATGATACTCGCACCCCTAGACACAAAGAAGACAATGCTAATGGAAAGATAACTTATTTTGTGTAAAAAATTCACCGCAAACAAAAAAGGGATAGAAAAAAAAGGTCAATCTTGCCAAGGATCACTCTCTGCCCTAACTTCAGATGGTTCAATTACTTCTGCTTCTCCATTTTTGTCATCTCCTTCACTCACAATCGAGCTTTCTTCTTCTTCTTCTTCAACTCGGCCCCATCCTCCTCCAACCGCCATCGCCATCATCTCATATATCTTGTTCCCGAGCTCAGCAGGACTAATCAGGCTGCTCAACAAACACATCAAAATTGAGTAAACAGGTTAAAATTATTACTGAGAAACAAAAAAAGCTAAGAGCTTTAAGATTTCTTACAGTGAATCCACTTGAGATTATAGCAGTGTCATATAAGAGATCGACCACTCTTGTTGCTTCACTGATCTCAGGTGCATTCTTACAAGCAGCCTGCACACCAAAAAAAATACAAAAATTTAAAAGGCTTTGTTTTCCAAGATTCTCTGAGAGAATATTATAGCACACACTTACATTCAAGTCTTTGAATGACGGGATGATCTGGATTGATCTCTAGTATTCTCCTACCTCTCATGAACTCCAAGAGCTTGTGCCTTCATTAACCTTTCGCCATAAACAATTACATTTAGTTTTATGATGTGAATTTCGGGTTTAATGTAGATTTTGCTGACGTACTAACCTTTCCATGTTAGCTGACCACCCAAATTTGCCTGAAACAAGCACACAAGGACAAGAGCTCAAACGATTTGAGACTTGAGACTTTGGCAACTTTGTCGCCGAGTTGCAGTTTTATCCAGTCACAGAGAAGATTAACTCTTGTTTGGCCTCTCTTTCCTTCACTTCATCTTCATCTTCTGCGGAATGGACATGATTTGTTACAAACAAATTCTCGAGAGAAATTTGCATTCGAGAATTGCTAAACAATACTTACCGAGTTCCAAATCTTTTTTGCTGATATATACGAATCTCTTTTCTTTGTAGGTTTGTAAATTCTGAATCGCAACTTCATCGATTGGTTCAACCCAAGTATAAAACCTACATAATTCAAAAAAAAAAAAAAAGCAGCGGTAAGAAAGCAAATCAAAGCATATACCTCAATATCTTTTTGGATTAGTTTCTCCAAGAAAGGAGTAGACTTGGCACTTTTCAGACTATCCGTTTCGAGGTAGTAGATCGCCTTTTGGTTCTCTCCCATGTTCTCGATATATTCATCCAAGCTTGTCAATTCCTCTTCATTCTTGGAACCGTAGAATGTAAGCATCGGTGTATACGCTTGTGGCTACCAGTGTCTTCAATACAACCCAATTTAAGGAATCTACCAAAGTTCTCCCAGCATTTCTTGTAATACTGGAATCATTTGTACCACATTGAACATCCCGGGGCTTCAAATGAGCTTAAGAGAACAAAATTGGGTTAATGAGATACGGACCTCTTTGTTTTCGCTTTCAGAGATTTCTTGTATCATGTCAAAGGTTTTCCTGTTGAGCCTCTTTCTCATGATTCTTACATGAGTATTATCAAGAATGGTAGTATAGTTAGGATGTGTGATTCATATATAATGAACAATTGTATCAGTAACTGCTGCACCACTTACAATTCTGCTTTCTTGGAGAATTTCACGGGAAACATTCAGAGGGAGATTGTCCATGTCCACCACACCCTTCACAAAGCTCAAGTATCTGGGGAACTGCAAACAGATTAGGAAACATGGTCAGGCAAAAATGGAACCACAGAAGAAAAAGAAAGAAAAGAACTTATATATGCATAAGACTCACAAGTTCTCCATCAAAACTGTCAGAGATAAACACACGCTTGCTTCACGTAGAGACGAATATTCTTTGTTTTCAGGTTTGTAACATCTTCATGATTAAGAGGACCCATCCCAGGGATATACAGAATGCTCCTGAGCTCAACCTCACCCTTTGAGAAACAAGACAATACAAAATATAAAGAGTTGGATGGGTCAGTTGAAGAATAAATAATCGATATATATACATATATAGTGTATAAAGCATATAAGCACCTCAGTTGTGAAGTGTGTGTGAGCAAGTGGTTCCAAGAACTCATTGAAAGCCTTTTTGTAAAACTCAATGTTCTCTTCATTTTCCACTTCCTTCGAATTGCGCATCTATTCAAAGACACAAAATAATCAGTAAACATGTTGAACAAAGACAAACCACATGTTAAAGCTCCCAGGCTTATCCCTAGCGGTTTTGTCTCATTGGCTAGTTCCCAATCCCAGTACTTCTCAGTTTTAGTGGTCTTCTTTTTCTTTGGCTCTCCCTGGAAAACAAACAAGTAACACAAATTCAGCTCAGCAAACAAAAGTCTAGGACAGTATTTCGTGTTGGACGGCTTGTACACACTACTAAAAGCCATGAAATTTTTACCTCTTCTCCTTCCTTACCTGGTTTCTTCCTCTTCAACCTACCCCAAGTTACAAATTTTCAAACCACATTAGCAATGTGTATACACCAATATGATTACAAAAACAAAACTGTCATCCTCACCTCTATAGTCCTTGATTTCTCCTGCCATGTATAGATGGGAAACCCAAAGAACTGAGAGTAATTCTTCACAAGGTTTTTGATTCTTGTAGACTCCGTAATTTCATATTTATCATCCTCCTGCAGCCAGGAATAAGAAGTTAAAAAAAAACTATAAGAGAACTCCATATTCGACGCATCAAATGAAAGAATGATTAAATAGAGAAAAGTACCATTAAATATAAGGTTATTTGCGTTCCACGGCGTAGAATGTTTTCAGGATCTGTTTCTCTCTGATTACATATGAGCTACTATCGGCTACCGATTCCCAAACATATTGCTTGTCCGATTTGGGGCTTTTGATAGGCACAACAACCTGAAAGCAGAGATAACTATAAGTCCACTCCTCACAAGATATACATTAACCAGAAAAAAACACTAAGTTAAAAGACCTTACCTTTTCAGCAACTAAGAAAGCAGAGTAAAACCCAACGCCAAACTGCCCTATCAAACAGTTGTCAGCACCAAGGTCATTGTTTTCCTGAATAAAGAGAGGGATATTAATACAATGAGTCTGAAAATCTGACATTTGCTAGCAACACATTCTCAGAGACAATGAACAAAACCATTAGAGCATCCAAGAATTTCGAAGTACCACTCTGAGAAACAGTTCCAAGGCAGTCTATTAAGTTCCTCCTTAGTCATTCCAATACCAGTGTCGCTGCATATTCGCATCAAATCTCCTTAAGCAAACGGTTTTAAATAGCTGTTAATACTCAAGTAAATTATCAGGAACAGGTTTGATCCTAATCTCAAGCTCTCCACCATCTCCAAGCAAAGAAGGCTCTGTTACACTCAAGAACCTCAGCTTATCCAAAGCATCACTTGCATTACTGGATATATATATACATACGAACACATCCAAGTTGTATGCACCTTAACCATGCCCAATATTTATTTTCTTCTATTATAAAGATATTGATAACTGTTGCGTGTGTCCTCTTATGAAACTAAAAATTCTTCGAGAAATTGAAGAATGCATTAGGTCGAGCAGAGCTTAGAAGAACCTCCATTTGATTTGATGATGGGAAAGGAATAAAACTGCAAATCCTTTGAACCCAAAACAGAGTTTAACAGAACAAAGATGAAACATCATACATTAACCCCAAAGGCTTTTGACAGAAAACAAAATATCAACTCGAGCTAGCATCCTCCTCATCAGTATCAGAAGCAGAACTTTGTGGCCTTCTTCTTATAGGCTTTCCTCCACCAAAAACATGTGTACAATCAACTACTGATTCTACAGAATGAAATAGACGATCTTCTGCGGTGTCATCAGTCGGCTCTACTACGAGAACAGTGTAGTTTCTCGATTTCAAACACTGAAGAACCCTGGTCAGCTCTCTTTCTGGGCTTTGTTTTGCGATTACCACTAAATTTGTTGGATCACCATGAGTTGCTGATGCGGTAACAATCAATTCAAAAGGCATTTTGATATCAGCCGAATTTTCACCCCTTGAAGCTATATATCAACAGAGATGTCGATTACAGACATAAAATAATAAGTAGAAACGAGAAGAGTGTTATGAGGGAGGAATTCACCTTCTGGTATGTAAAAGATTTCGGCCTTGGACAAGGCACTTCTGTCGTGGCTCAGTTTGTCACCATACGCCCGGATTAACACCAACCTATCAAAGCCCATTTGACGAAGAGCTGATTTGATATTAGGATAAATAGAACCAAGATCGGCACTAATAGGGATTGGGTAGTCCTCCAAGTTCCAGAAGACGAATGTGTCATCCTCTTGACAAAACGGAGACAAATTACGAAATAGGTTAGATGATCCATTAACTATTATTTGGATCGATTAGATCCGGCTAGTTAACTATGACAGATCCATCAGATGAAATCTAACAAACAATTTCGAGAGGTCTTACCGGAGAAATATTCGATCTTGGATTCGCCCATGGTTCGAATTGGAGACTTTCTCGCTGAATTAGGGTTAGATCGGGATAAACTTTAACCTCAAAACTACAAACGAACTTTTCAAAAATAGCAATAGATTTTTTTTTTGTTTTGTTAAAGGTAATTTGTTATCCTAATCTCTCTTATGTTTTGATAAATGATTCTAGCAAAATGGCTACAAGAAATTATGCACGCATACAAGGTGAACTTTGCATACATATATGTTACACTGTGAAAGCAACAACCGGGGTCTAAAGCCTAAGAGAATCCGAATGGCTGTTGCAACTTTTAAGTTTTAACCTTCTTAGTGGAAAACAATGGAAGAGAAAGATAGACCCCATCGATACTTAATGTAGAAAATCAAGCTCCAAGGAATTTGATGAATGGAAAAATTACAATCAAGTTGAAATCATCTATGAATCGCAATACTGTCAAGTAGGGTCAAACTATCTACATGTTTTAACTCTCTACTACGGACCTCTATCGTAATGAATGGATTGTGAAAAAAAAACCTCCATCTTATTTGTGGTGGATTCAATGGAGTTTGTGGTGAACGTCACAAGTTCAGGAACAGAACCAGCCCCTCCTACCGTCGATTAGTACTCAACTTGGTTGAAACTGAAGCAACAAATTAGAGGATCAAGAAGTGAACCACCCTTGAGGAAGGATCATACGTGCACTTATGAAAGAGCAATATCCTCGCTTCTTTTCAACTGCTATGCCAATTCATCTAGATTCTCTCACCAATTCGTATGAACTATTAAGTGAACAGATTATAGAAAGGCAACGCGTACATGGAAGTGAAGTGAACACTTTTCACTTCCTCTGGCTCTGCAATGATATTGAAGTAATGCAAACAAAATAGTCAAATTCCTATAAGAGGTCGCAACAGATATTTATGATGTTCCATCGATGTCTTTGAAAGGGTCAGAGTTTCGTCATTGTACAAACAAATGATGAGTCATGACTCTAATCCACCTTCATCTTCCACTTTCAGTTTGTCGGCTCCACTACTGGTGGTATGCAATCCACTTTATATCGAAGAGTCTATTCCACAAAGAAAAAAAGAAAAAAGAGAACATGAACAGATCCTAGTTAGTGAAAGCAATGGAAGAGGAGGCTAAAAAAAGATATTGATTCACTCTGTCTGCCGCAAAATGTAATATCATTCTACCTTTTTGAAGAAAGTTGAATATGAATTATCCCAAACAAGTTTGTAGTTTCCAGCCATTAGCGTAGAGAAGTTTCCCTGCACGAATAAACAGTGGATCCCCAAAATAATGACATTAAACAACACAGCTATGCAACAAATCTTTAAAAAAACTCATAAGCTTCCCCACATATGCACATGGATCTCACCTGGTCAGCTTCATACCGACGGTAAGGTAATATCAGCTGCAATAAGAAAAATTCGTAATCACCCTTCAGAGTTCACTAGTTGAATGCATATCTTAAAGAGTGAGAGATAATGTATGTACTATATGCTAGTAAAGTTTAATGACAGTTTGTCAACAAATGAGCACACTCACAGTCTTTTCCCCTGAAGCACTTATGTACTCCACGCTAAATCCAATATCCTGGTAAATAAAAATAGGAATTAAAACAGAGGACGAACCACATAAGATGAGAACCTAGCTTAGATCACATCCCGTGTCAAGAAACAACAATTCTTGTTTGTCTTTCACATGAAAGATTCATCACAGAGAAAGATAGGCTGTAAACTAAGTGCGGAAATAAAGCTAACCAGATTCTTGCAAAAACAGCAACATATACAATTTTAAATCTGCAATAGGGCAGATAGAGACAATGTGTGATGCTCTCAACAAGCATTCCAAAGAAGGAAAAAAAAAAAAAAAAAAATTATGAATCCTTGAACAATTGCTTTAGCTCCTAACTCCTAAGAGAAAACAGGCTAGACACCCCTAAAATATCAAACAAATTTTGAAGAGGGAAGCAAAACCAATCAAATGATTTAAGGTTACATAATGGGGAAACAGATCGAGGATTCAAAAAGCAATACCATGCTTATCTTGCCTTGCATCAAGGAGAAATCCCAAGCAATATATGAATTTTCGGATTCCACCATCAGTGAGACCTAGAGAAACAACAACAACATCAATCAACGATATATATATATATCATAGATGTATTTACGCCAGACTCAAATGCAAGTGCTTATGCTATGAGTTTTGTTTGTTTGCCACCAGAAAATATGAATGCCACACACTACTGTCATTAACATCACTTTTCGCTTTTTTTACACGACAATTTCAGACAGAACTAGTGTATAGATTGTACGAATGGCAAAACATTCATTTTCACTAATAAACAAAAGCATCTGAGGAGAACATATTCTCAGATGTACCTCATAGGTTCTCCCAGCTTGAACGATTATCTCCTTGTACTCCTCATTTTCCCTAAGAAGTACAAAAACTTAGAGCTAGAAATCATGAACTGGAGCGAGAATGTTGTGAATAATGGAGCTAACCTTGAGCCCAATATCCCAGCGGTATCTGCTGAAATGAAGAAGGGGGAATTGGCAAATACATCGCTGGAAATGCACAAAGTAAAACGTTAAATTCTTCAATAGTGAGAAAGCAATGCCTAAAGACGTCTGACCTAAGTAATGTTGGAACTATAGAAATCAAAACTTTAATCAAAACTGAAAAAAAAAAACTACAAAACTAATTAGAGAGAATGTCTAGTAATTACATCATGATTAGACTTACTTTAAAGCTTAATAGGAATGCCTTCACATACTAGCAACAACAAAACGGATTAAGAGACTAGAAAAACTACTAAAAGGAAACAAAGGAAAACAAGCCCTAAAACAAACATCAACGAAATTGTCCTGCAGCAAGAAAGTTTCAAAAGTGAACTTTCCCCAATGTTTGGGTCATCCAGTACATCAGTACCAATACTAAAACGAAGATATAGCAACCCACGACCAATCCCCTAGAAAGGAGGATGGTACCTGATGAAAGTGACGAATCTTTCAAACTCAGAAGTGTAGACGATAGCAGCTTCAGACACGAGATTCATTTGGTCTTTATTCCTGCTCATCCCACATATAATAAAATCTCACTACCTCTAAATGGGAAAGTTCATTGAGAGATTTCATGAACACTTCAAGGTCGATGACTATTGACTTGTGTGAATTTAAGGAAATCTTAATTTAACAACAATAATCAAAAGAAAAGAAGGAAAATATTATCCATCTATCTTACAGTTTGAAGGTATCATATCTTTCCCACAGAAGTGTTAGGAAAACCCGGATTGCCATCACCATTTTTGTGAGACTGTATAGAGGAGGTCCATAACGTTCACGTTGTTCTTCCATTGGCCTTTACACGAGAAGATTAATTCCATCAGTTAAAGTTTCTTACCCAACCTGAATCTTCTGCCACCATAAGCAAAACAATCATTGACTTTTTTTAATGAAACCATGGTACATACCCATCATCATCATTTATTTGTCGAATAAAATCCAACAACACCTACAAGGTATGAAAGGAAAAGAATCAACAACTAAATCAGTCTCTCTATTCATGAGAATAGAGAAGGCATATGGCATAGGTGAACGAGTATGAGGGCTATTGTCGGATAAGAAAACGAAAATTATGGTGAAGAGCGCGAACGGGAAAAGAAAAAAAAAAAAAAAAATTTGCCATAAGAGTAGAGATGGGTAGGCCTACCTGTGGAACCCCTACCAAGTACTTCACCAGGGTTTTGTAGACACCAGTCGCAGAGCCTAGCTGAGCCAACTGTCTCCTCCTATAAATGCATAAATCCATACTCTATGTAAGCTACCTATGCAAGCAAGCAAGCATCAATAAAACAAATCAGAAACAGGCAGGCTCACCTCTCCATCTGCTGCTTCCAAAGAAGAGCATATGTGTCGCGTATGCTCCCTCCAGAGCTAACCAACGCGTCAACCTCCGCCTGTTTGTTCCTCTCTGACCTCTCCTTCTGCTGTCTGATGAGCGTTCCTCGGAAATCTTGAGGCATGTAGGTCATGACTGTAGAGAGAAGGAAAATAATATGAGGCTGTTTCTGTCTCTATGTATAAACAGTAGTGTCTGCGTAGAATTAACCTGTGCTGAATACGCGCTCGGAGTTTTTCGTCTGGAAGGAAATCATAGCAGTCAAAGCGTTATCAAAATTGTCCTTGAGATGTCGCAAAATAGAAGAGAATTCAGCATCTTCGGATGTGGAAGGTTCCCGAAGCTGCGCGCAAAACGAAAACACAAGAGAGATGTCACCAGAAGCAGGCGCAACAAGGTTAGATTGGGAAGCTAAGATTCACCTGAAGAGGCCAACGAGATGGTTGCAGAAGAAACAATATCTCCTCCATCTGCTCCCGATTTTTCCACATATTCTCATCAATTTTGTGAGGAGGCTGCCGATTAGCTTCGTCGATCAGGGAAGCTTCCCCTAGAAAGGGAACGATAATAAATAAATTTATGAGGAGGAAATTCAAAGGCAGGAAATTCAAAAGCAGGATTGGTGAGATCGGGGACCTTGTGAAGGGGGAGATTGGAGGGTTAGTAGCTGAATAAGAGAAGCGATGTCAGAGGAAAGCCGAGAAACGTCGTCGGAAAGAGGAGGGAAAGGATATTTGTCGTAGTAGGAAGCGAGAAAAGCCCGGGTGAGGGGCACAAGTCCTTCCGTCGAAGCCATCCTTGCGCGATCTACTCACTCACACTCCATGGCCAAGTCTTTCTCTCGCGAAGAGAAGACTAATTGAAAATGAAGGAGGAGAAGGGATATTCGGTATCTTTCCACCCAAAAGGCTTTATTCAAAGCCCATCTGCCATTCTCTCCACTGGGCCTTTATTTATTACCGCAAAAAGGATTGGGCTATCTCAAAGAAGTCGCATTCTTTAATCTCAAGAATTCATTCATTCATTCTACATGATGATGATGATCATTCATTCTATATGATGTTGGTCGAAGAAAGAAACAAGTAGAGTTAAATGGAGCAAGAAGTACAATGGCATGACTTGGGAACAAAGGCGCAAACGCCAAAGGGCTTGTTGGGAAGTTGGCAATTGATGCCGAAACAGCAAGGCATGGTGGCACAAGTGGTTGAGGAGCAGCATTTGCACTCCAAACACAGCTCCAACGGCGTCATCAGCTTCCTCCTCCATAATCCTCTGTATTCGATCATCTCCACCTCCACTGGCCACATTTCTTCTCCACCTGCACACATGAGATGAGATCCGATACCCCGACTACTACTACTACTACTACTACTACTACTACTACTATTATGATCATCCAATCACAAAAGATAATTCACCTTGGCCATGGGCCGTCGTAACCAGAATTGTTGCAAGCAAGCCTAACAAAATCGCACCATGTAAGCTAGGCTCCATAGTTTTCCCGAGTCAAGATAGATTAGGTGATGATACCAAGATCTGTGTGGTGGATAAAAAGAGTTACAGGTGAGAGAGAGGGTTTAGTGGGTCACTCCTCCAGATTCCTTCAACTCCAATCATATACAGCCAAGGCAGCATCAATGTCGCAATTATCTCACTCCTCACTACAGTAAATATCATTTCCCAATCACATGTGTATTATTAATAACATCATTAGGCCAACTGCAAAGCATTGTTCCTCACTATGAATGATATATCATCTTCTCTTCACCATTACCAACCCTCTTCATGGCCGGGGAATGTCCGCTTGTTAGAAAAACACTACTGCTTACACACAAAATTTCACCTTGGGGTGATTAGAGAAATGTCTACTAATACAAGCACTATTCAGAGTGCGGATTAAACAAAGAACCACGCTCAATCATAATCATACAAGACTCTAGACAGATCAACACTGTAAAGTGGCAATAAACAGCAGCAGCAACAACAACAACAACAAAAACAACGCGAGGCAAACCGCATCCATGATTTTTAGCAACTAGACGTTTGGCTCAGAGAGAAATCACGCAAAAGGAGACACTGCGAACCGACTATGTACACTTGACACTTATCACCGCACTCTGCATGCTGCAGGTCCACCCGGTGAACAACTTGGATTCGGTGACCTGCAAATGGCACCAGGCCCAACGTTCTTTGCAAACCTCTGGTGCATTCTATAATCAGGCACCCCTCCCATTGCAAATGCAGCTCCAGCCGCAGTTGTTGCACCAGGGATTAGGGAATCACCTGTACACTGCAAAGGTTCCAAAGTCTCAACCACATCACTCATCAATGGCCTAGCTTTCGGGTTCTGGCTAAGACAATAATACGCCAAGCTGCATGCCTTCTGAGCTGCCCTGACAGAGTATTGGTTCTCCAGCCTCGGGTCAATTATTTGCAGCAGTTTTCTTTTATCATTCAGCTTCGGCCGAGCCCAATCAACCAGGTTCTGCTCTCTGCTAGGTCTAGTCTTGTCCACTGATTTTCTTCCTGTCAACATCTCCAGAAGTACAACTCCAAAGCTGTACACATCACTTCTGGCCGTCAGGTGTCCTTGTTCATTAGTAATGGAGTCAAGTCAGTGTGTATTTGTGTAATGGTTTAAGCACTTATTGTCATCCAAAGAGAGAGACTTTGTTGCTTGAAACAATGTTGTGAAATAGAAGTGCATATTAGAGGAATGGTTCAACATCTCAAATGCCACAGTACTATATGTTCAATAATAGCAAGCTACTAAAGCAGAGAGATAGAGGTAGCAAAATTTCAACTGGTTGAATGGAAAGATAAGGTGAAACAGTTCAAGCGAGCTCCCACATTTAGTTGACAACTTAAGCAACTACCCTATTTTCAAACGGTAGGACCTGACCTATATACACAGTTGATTATCGCTCCCATATCAAAGACCAAGTGAATAAAAGACATTGCAGGAGCAACTTCGTCAAGATTGCGTATGCATCTGAAATAATAAGTTGAAGGGAATGCATCTCGCTATATGATGCATGTCATACCAGTCATCACATATTCTGGGGCAGCATAGCCATAAGTACCCATCACTCGAGTTGATACATGGGTTTCATCACCCTGGGGCCCAGCTTTAGCTAAGCCAAAATCTGAAAGCTTGGCTGTGTAGTCCTGCAGGTTCAGCCCAAGCAAGGATATATATATATTAGCTGTGGAAAGGTATTCCCAAAATCTTGGAGGACATTTTTGCAGCGCTGAAAGAAAAGAATAACTAGTTACCGAGTCAAGCAGTATATTGGATGTCTTGAAATCCCGATAAATAACCGGTCTTTCAGCGTTGTGGAGGAAAGCAAGGCCTTTCGCAGCTCCAAGAGCAATCATCATCCTTCTAGACCAAGACAGCGGAGCTGTGGTTTCTGAAGAGAAGCCATGGTGACTTGGTTAATAATACAAGAGCATGACGAGACTTAAAAAAAAAACGGATAATAGATGTGTGGTTTCTCATCTGTATGGTCGACTTGACGAGAATATAAATGGAGAAGGGTGCGGGGATTACTTCGAAAGAGGTGATTCTCAAGACTGCCTCGCAGCATGAACTCATAAACAAGCAATCGGTGATCGTCCTCGCAGCAGTAACCAATAAGCTTGACGAGGTTGGGATGACGGAGCTGGCCGAGGAAGTTGACCTCGGTAAGCCATTCACGGTGGCCCTGGAGGCCCTCCTTGTTGAGGACCTTGACGGCAACAGGGAGAGACTTGAGGCCAACGCGGAGATTGTCATCAATGTAGCCCTTGTAAACGGTGCCGAAGCCGCCCTCTCCGAGAATATAGTCGGGGCGGAAGCTCTTGGTGATGGTCTCGAGCTCAAACAAAGTGAAGGGGATCACCTGAGCATACGAAAGAGGAGTGCGAGAGTCGTCCCGAAAGCGAGGAGTAGATGGATCGCTCAGATCTGAGACCGAGCGGGAGTGCTTTTTCTGGAGCTGTTGGGCTGCGAGGTGAACCAAAGGGAAGAAAGATCAGGAAAAAAGAGAGGGAGAGAGAGATAGAGAAAGAGAGAGAGAGAGAGAGACCTTGAGCTTGAGGAGTGAAGACGGCAGCCTCGTCTCTAGTACCGCAGTTGCCCATTGTCAACAGGTAAAATGCAGTGGAAAGGATCTCATTCTCAATATCAAGCTGCAGCACCAAACCGATTTTCCGATTTAAACCCTAATTGCAACCGGAGAAGACAACAACGAAGCTCTCCTCACCGCACCACTGGGAGTGGTCTTCTCTTCTCTTCTCTGCCTTTACAGTTTACAGGCAGGAAGTTGACACAGTCCACCCCATGTTGCCGGAAGCAATTGGGCTTTACAATTCTTTTATTTCTTTTTTCATATAGGCTATATTGATGGGCCTGCTTAGGCGTTATAGATACTGGGTCGGTTATAGACATATGTTATTGCTCCTTACAAGTGGTGGGTGTCTCGACCACAGAATGCGCATCTTGTTGTACTCCCAACTCTATTTATACCGCTCTTTTTGGATTCCTGAAAGAAAATAAGAAATTCAAGTTTGATGACAGGTGATGTTGATCAGGGTCGGCCCACCAAAATATATTTAAATGTTTAGAGGCATCAATTTCAGAAAAGTGGTGGTGTAGTAGATGTCTTGATCTTCAATGACCTTGATTCGGCTCTGAATTTTAAAAGGCCACGAGCTATAAAAAATTGGACTACTATCCTATTAAATTTAGAACTTATGATTTTTTTTTTAAAGTTGCTCTGTTTGGGCTCTTGGCCGGCTTTGAGGTATTTGAGGTGTGGAGTTCATATTTTTTTATTAAAAACTAGATTAGGTCTCGCGTGATACCAGGTAAAATATAAAATATTCAGACTCTAAAATTAATAACTCGCATAATTATGACTCGTATAATTAGATTTTAAATTAAAACTCTTGCTTACTTATCTATAAATTACTGTTTGTAATTCGCTATTAAAAAAATTCAAAATTGATTAATATTACTCATAAACAATCATTCTAAATGAACGAGAGGGTTCGAAAACAAATTTCAAATCTTATATAACTTAAAACTGAATATAACTGATAAAATCAATATTTTTATAACAAATTGTTACTTTTCTAATTTTATATATTATGAATCTTATATATATATTTAATAGTTCACGTTTTTTTGTAGTTTCTACTTTTTCTTGTACTTTACTTGTTTCGATTTTATTAGTTTCCATTTTCTTTTGAATACAATTTGTTTTTTTTTTAATTATTATTTTGTCTATTAAAAAAATAATTAAAATTTGAAAAGTTTATATTATTACATTGACACATGTCACTATCGTAAACTATCATAATTAGCAACGATACATGTTACAATCTTGTGAATAAGTACACCCTATGTGTTACACTGATTTTGACGAGTTCAGCTTTATATGATTATATATTTTGTATATGGGTTCAAAAAAATTGTGTGCTTTAGGCAGCAAAACATGAAGGGCTGGGCCTGATGTTGATGATGTATATTAATGGGCTAAAAGTTTCTGGCAGGTTGCTCCCGACAATATACGAAAATTTATGTTATCTAATATGGTCTTGCACTTTTTTTAACATCGAAAATTTATATACGTTTTCCATATGTTTTGGGTGATCAGTGTGAGAGTTTAAATCTCGGCCCAGTAAATTGGATCCAATAAATATATGGTAAAAAGGTTCGACGGAGTCAAAGAAACCAGACAGGGTCAAAGGAGAAATCGAGATCGCGGGCCGAGCTGAAAGGCCCACCGGAGTAAAAGTATACGGTCAAATGGGATTAAATGCTGAACCGTTAGTCAACTCCGACAAGACCAAAAACCCATTCAAACCGGTGAATTAAGGCTCCTAAATGTAACGGCCGAATCTTCAGACTTAAAGACCATTCATGCGAATCAGGCGGAGTAAACGGAGACGTTAAGCACGATCTTGGAGTATAAAACAAGGACAAGAGCAAGGAACCAAAATCCAACTCTCTACACCATTTTCAACTACAACTTAGCTCTATACTCAAACATTTGTATTTTCTTTGTTTTTGTTCTTGTACATCACTATTGAGAATCGAAATACTAAATCAGTTTACTCCGCAAAAATCCTATCCAAATCACTCTTAGATCATGTATGTTCTTATCGAGCAACAAACTTACTGTTTATTGTAAGTTTGTTGCTTGATAGTCACTCGGTTCTTCTTCTCTTAAAATTAAGTCAAAATTCCCTATTTACAAATTTTGAATTTCCAGATACAACAATTAGTTTAGATTTCAATTCTGGGATTATCAAAAAAAAAATATATATCAATCATTTCCTTTTGTAACTTCACCCTTTTGTTATCCTAATATAATATAATATTATATGTATGGCCGGATGGTGACAAGCCGACCTTGGCCAATCCAATTGACAATAGTTATTAGTTATATCCTAATCAAACTAGTTAGCTTGACCGTGTTAATTAAATGAGCGAAAGAATCATTTCTTTAAAAAGAAAGAGTGGTTGTAGGTGAAAGGGGAATGGGTAATCTTGAGCCACGCAAGTTCGAGAGACAGGTCATATCTGTAATCTAATCAAGTTTATAATCCAATGGGAACAAATACCATCATGTGGGGGTCGTAATCTCGAGCACGGTGGGAGAGAATAAAGAAAAGAAGACAAGAAAGAGTAACCGAAAGAGAGATGAAAGGGTAGGACGTAGGGTCCCTTGAGGTTGTTGGTGAGATGATATAAAAAGCCCTTTGTACCTCTTGCTATGTTGTTTGGTAAGGTCCTCTGCTTGCCTTATGATGATCTCTATTTGAACAGCAACTCGATCATAGTAAAGAATTATATATAGCAGCAACAGAATGGCAAAGGTTCATCCCAAGGGCGGTAAGAATCCGTCACTAGACATGGGCGGCGAGGCGTCTGTGTTAACAGTTTGGAAGAAGTCCCTGATGTTCAACTGCAACGGCTTCACGGTGTTCGATTCCAAAGGGGATCTGGTTTTCCGAGTTGACAACTATATGCACGGCAAAAGAGGCCAGATCCTTCTCATGGACGCCTCCGGCAAGCCTCTCCTTACCATCCGCCGCAAGGTAATTATCATGATCTTTTTCAACATATCCGCGCGCATCCCCGACACACACACACTATATCTGGATCATTACATATATATATATAATAATATATTCATGATTTTGATACACACAGAGGCTGAGCCTTGGAGATTGCTGGGTGGTGTGCGAGGGAGAGACAGCGTTGAAGCCGCAGTTAACGGTGAGCAAGCGCCTCAACATACTAAAATCGAAAACATTGGTCTACGCCACCAGCACCAATTCCCAAACAACAACATACAACATCCAAGGATCATACACCCGGCGATGTTGCGTGGTGTACGACGCTAACCAGAGGAAAGTGGGTGAGCTGATAAGAAAAGAGGGCGTGGGAGACGACGTGTTTCGCCTCGTCGTCCACTCTTCTCTCCAATCTCCCATCGCCATGGCCCTCGTTATACTCCTCGACCAGATGTTCGGCGGCTCCTAGACACTTTTGTATCTTTCCCACATGTCTAACTGATAACAAACTTATTTTTATATTTCATTCTCTCAAAAAAGAAACTGTATTTGTATATATCACAAAACAAAGAGTGATGCGTGATTGCGTGTAACCATCCGTTAAGATTCGATTTGATCCGTTTGGTTCGTTTCTGATCTTTTTTTAACTCACAGTAAGCTTTAACGATATATTGTCAAAAGTCCTAAAAACCTTATCTTTTACGTTAAACTAGGTGATTACGTTAATTTTGTATTGACAAAAGTAATAAGTTTGGGCATACTAAACTTTTTACGTACCTCATCAAATCTTCCAAATATTTTTTTGAGAGTCATTAGTTTTGACATTTTGTGCTTTTCTTCCAAATAATACCTCTAAGCGTGCTTCAATTATTATTATTTTTTTTGTCATCTGAATTTTATTAAAATAGCAAGTTGGAATATAAGATAGAAAACTAACATATTCCAGCTAAATTAGCCCGGAAACTCGGAAGAAAAATTCACAAATTCTAACTAAATTAGCTTTGAAATTCGGGAGACAAGATCCACAGATTCCGACTAAAATAGTGTGGACACTCGAGAGACAAAAAAAAAAAACACAATACAAAACATTAAAGGAGATACATGGGAATCGATGGAAAAACTCTAAAAAAATCTACCTACCAAGCACGAAAGGACTAAAGCTGTTGAATCCTAAGAAATAAAACTGAACGGATGATCAATAGCATACACACATCCTTCCCGTAGAACCTGACTAAAAACTGCTGAATCCAAGCGTGCTTAAATATATTTTCATACAACTTTTAAAACCGATATTTGTACACAAAAGTAGCAATATTCCAACTTTTGTTCCATCAGTTGTTTATTTATTGTTTTTCTTTGAAATTGAGTTTATCTAAATCACCCTTTCAAAATTAGAAAGAAAGAAAATCAGAAGAATAATTGATATGCGACATGTGATATATGCATGCATGTGATTCCCCAAGATATAGGCGACCAATGATTGATGGGGTCAGCTAGCTATTATCAGTGTCCAAACTATATATATATATATATATATATATATTTATTTTTGAAAAAGATCCAAACTATATTATTAAAGACTCCGATTTAATTATACCACTAATCCCCCGATCCCATCTTGAGCTTTGATTTGATCCGACGATGATAAAAATACACATATATCCTCTTGACTAATCCTATATAATTGCATCAATTGTTATATGTGTTCACATGCACATATTTGCTCCCCCAATACATGTATGGTGTGAGTTGTGAGCTGCTATCTAGCTGTATCAATTTGAAACCATTTAATTATTGTAAACCAAACAATCAATGATGGGAAATAGGAGCAAACGAGCAAGAGATAACATCTTAATATATATATATATATATTAGCTAGAAGAGAGAGTTTTGGGAAGTGAACCGGTAATTAATAAGATGGACCAAAGAGAGAATGAGGTGGGAAGGATGAATGAAGTCTCGGATGGTGAATCATTCATTGAAATACAAATCAACAAACCAGTAGCCGGACTGAGCATCTCATCATCTTCTTCTTCTCCATCTCCCGGTAATGAAATGCAGGCGGCAGCGATCTTCTCATCGGCCTCTAGCTGCTTCTTTGCATACAGCAGCGTGAAGAGGTTGATGATGGAGCTGGGGTGTTTGAGTATAGTGGGAGTCATAAGGGAGAAAGTGAACGTGGGAGAGAAGTGGGTCCTCAAAGTTATTCACGGAGGACGAAACAAGAGCTCCCTTCATTACTACTGCGAAGGCAGCACCAATTACAGCGAGGAAGCATTAACGGACGACTCCCTCAAGGCAGCCATTGCTTACTGCAATGCCTCCTCTCTCTCCCGTCTACACACTTAATACCCTTTCTTTAAGTGTTATTGTTGGCGAAAGAAAATCTTAATTACTAATGTCGGTAATCACATAAGAAACGAATTTTTGGGTCTTGGGTCCAATCTAATGGTATCATCTATCAGCTCATTTAATATTATCGCTTTTAAGAATATTCTCTCTCGTATTGCAATGCGCGAGAACCAATCCAGAGACGGTTATATAACTGGACACGTCCAAGAAAGAAGGTATCATTAATCACTCTTCATCCATAGCCAATGTGACACCTGTACATGCTTTACAGTTCACAAGTCTCTTCACGAGTGGGCTAGTTTAGTTTATTTTACGAGTTTCACATTGTAATTAAATTTACCACATGAAATTTTATATGATATTATAATAGATATATTGTCAATCTTAGAGTAGCATTCAGTTCAAATATTTGGTTGACTAAAATTACCACATAAAAATCTATGAACTTTTGAATTATGGTGATAATATAGTAATAGCACTAATACAAACCACTAAACTACCTCTTACGAATTCAAATATTTGTGTGTCAGTGCAATTCTTATGGATATGAAAATTTCTAAAACTTCTAGATCTAAATATGGATAACTATAAGAATCTTGAATCCATATTCAATCCTACTTCTATATACAAATTTCAAGAGTTAAAAGCTGTGAGAAGTTCTACAGTCAATCATATAAATCAAAATATAAGTTATTACAAATAATATAGTAAAACTGCTTCATTAAATACAACATCTCTAAAAACAAAAAAAATTCATTGCGTTCCAAATCATAGATCCACCACCGTAAGGATATCCAAGAAACACACACCGAACAACCTTTTTAACCATAACAGAGTTTATAGCGGAAGAAAATGATTTTATTCACAAGCCCAAAGAAGCGTATATATAGTTACAATAGATTTAACCTAACCTAATAGAATTAGGAAATTACACTAAAAACAATTAACAAAATATGTTAATATTACAAATATCCCCGATAGAAGTTGGTGCTTTCTTTGGAAAACCTTATATTTCAACATTTTAAAATATTTTCCCCTGAATGAAAAAATAATACTCTCTCTGTTTCTAATTGTTGAATGTTTTAGAAAAAAAATTGTTTCAAAAAAATAGATTTTTTAAAGTTTTCTATGCATTTTTTGTTAGTTAATAATGATAAATTGTAATTTTCAAGAAAATTAATTGTTTTTATTGAAATGCTATTAGTTTAGAATTATAGAAAATTGTTAATCACAAAAAATGATGCATTTAATAATCATATTTAATTTATTTTCTGTGTATTTTTTCTAAAACATATAATAATTAGAAACTTAAAAAAATATACTACTTTCCCCTACCATGTATTCTGAGATGGGTCAAAGGACAACCCATCTTCACCATCAAATAGTTTCTTGAATTAGCTACCCACTAAAACGTAGTATGCTTTACAACTTTTAATTGCAAGTTAAGTAGTATCCATTTGACCTTTACGAAGATGTACAGTCCCAAGACAGCTTTTAATTGCAATCTTGTTGAGTTTTAAGAGCATCATTAACCTTGACACCCAATAGGGTATCATTTGAATATTTTAATCATATATTTAATATTAATTAATTTGTTGAGATTAGATAAGAAACTCTTAATATTTATGTGTCCAATGGTGAGACTCATAAAGGGTTTTAAAAAAATTTTAAAAAATTAATTTTTTTTGAAAAAAAATTTGTTTGAAAAAACTTGTAAAAACATGATGCAAAATGAATTAAACTCGGTTTTATTATTAAGTTGTGCGAAATTTTAGCCAAATATGCTCAACCAAATCAGCTTTCAATTTTTGATGCATTCTTTCCTCACGAACACGAGCTCGATTGACCATCATGTTGTTCACATTTGTAGCTGTCTCGGTAGAATACGTGTAGTCCACTTGTGAAGTCTCGCTTCCTTCTCCTTCTATGAATTCTAAGAAATCATATTGAGTGCATTGGTCTCGTTCGTCGTCGACTATCATATTGTGCAATATGATACATGCTCTCATTATCTTGCCTATTTTTGCCTTATCCCAACACAGAGATGGGTTTCGAACAATAGCAAACCGAGCTTGCAAGACACCAAAAGCACGCTCGACATCTTTTCTGACACCTTCTTGGCAATTTGCAAATAATGATGCTTTCGGACCTTGTGGACGAGAAATTGATTGGATAAAAGTGGCCCATTTCGGATATATACCATCTGTGAGATAGTAAGCCATATGGTATTGACGTCCATTGACAAAGTAACTGACCTTTGGAGCTCGACCTTCTAATATATCATCAAATACTGGTGAACGGTCAAGCACATTTAGATCGTTACATGTCCATGGAGCTCCAAAAAATGCGTGCCAAATCCATAGATCTTGGGAAGCTACTGCCTCTAAAACGATTGTGGGTTTTCCATGTCCACGTGAATACTGTCCTTTCCAAGCAGTTGGACAATTCTTCCACTCCCAATGCATACAATCAATGCTTCCTATCATCCCGGGAAATCCCTGCAACTCTCCGATATTGAGTAATCGTTGGAGATCCTCCGGTGTAGGCCTTATGAGGTACTCATCTTGGAATAGATGTATAATTCCATCCACAAAATTTTCTAAGCATCTCCTCGCAGTGGATTCACCCATCCTGAGGTATTCATCCATCGCATCAGCTGCAAGTCCATATGCCATAAGACGAATAGCGGCTGTACATTTTTGTAGTGCAGACAGGGGGGACCTTCCGGTAGCATCTTGTTTTTGTTGGAAGAATGGTACTTCGTTAGAGAGACGTTGAACAATATGCAAGAACAATCGCTTGTTCATTCTAAAGCGTCGGCGAAATAAACGATCAGGGTAAATTGGTTGGTCGCTAAAATAATCATTCAATAGTCGAATGTGCCCTTCCTCGCGTCCCCTTTCTATATAAGCTCGTTTTTTCTTTGATTTTTTTGCCGCTTCTTGATTTACACAACGTTCTAAACAATTTTGAAAACCTCTTTCAAAGATTTCATCAATATTTTCTTCAAAGATTTCATCAACATTTTGTGGATGAGATGCCATATAAACCAATAAAATAAATAAAAGAAGTTGATTTTATACTAAGAAGAATTAGATTTGATACAAAGAAGAAGGAGATTGGATACAAATAAGAGGGAGATTTCATCCAAAGAAGAAGGAGATTTGATACAAAGAAGGAGATTTAATTTGATACATAGCAGAAGTAATATACATAACTACATATATATATAACATAACCGAACTGATTTGGTACACCTACTTAGAGCATCCTATATTACAAAAAAAAACATTTCCCACATTCCATTACTGTGTCACCAACTTCAGAAGAAACACTGAAGTTGGTGACACAGTAATGGAATGTGGGAAATGTTTTTTTTGTACCATCACACACCAAAACCGACATACTTCATATACATCCAAGTCTGCAAAAATACAAAAGAGAAACAGAGAGAACAGTCAGTGAAAGCTTCAGTAAAACACCATAACCTATCGACACATAAACACAAAGATTAATCATTTCACCTAAAGTAAAACAATATAACCTATGTGAGATCAGCTTCTACTAGTCTAGTTAATGTGCAAAGTAAAGTGAAAAGCAATCCCACATCAGAAGATTAGCTTGTGATTAAGTCTAAAACAAAACAGAACCTCTCTATAACAAATCTAAACAGAACCTATCAATAACAAATCTAAACAGAACCTATCAACACATAAACACAAACATCACATACCAGATTAACAAATCAAAATAGATTAAACAACAGAACCTATCAAAACAATAAGTGAAAACAGAAACAGAAAGTGAGAGAATCACTTACCAATCACAACATCTCATAAATTAGCTTGTTCATAAGGGTGATTTGAATGTCACTTAGTGGTTCAGATTTAGCAAGGAGAGACTATCCAGTATTTTCTGTTTGGATAGTCTTTCTTTGGTAGCATTATCTTTCTCCTTAATAGCCCACATCTCTTCAAGTTCTTTCAAACAACTGCCCTCTGAATCTTCAGTCTTTATACCTTTTTTTTTTTCCCTTTTGCCTTGGCAGCCTTTACACCCATAGGCCTCTCCATTGTATCCTCCTCCAAGCCACAATCTTTATTAGAGCTGGAGACAGAGTCACCCTCATCATTTACCTTCCTTTTTTGGATGATGGATTAGTTTTTGAAGCATTCAAAGAACACCATTTTTGATCAGCCTTTAGTAGCCTCCAAGCATGCTCAAGATTAAAATTTGTCTTCTGATCTTGAAAGTACACCTTATAGGCCTGCTCCAGCACATCATCCTCTGTCTCTCCACTCCGGTGCTGCCTTGACACAAAGTCATAACATCCTGCAAACTTGCTTACTGATTCGTTTAGCTTTGCCCATTTCTGTTTACATGTGTTACTCCCTCGGATTGGAAGGTTTTTAACAGCATGACTTGAGGCATAGTAGGCTGCAACCCTTTGCCAGAAAGCACCTCCTTTCTGCTCAGTCCCTACTATGGGATCTTTGCTTGTGTTTAACCAAGCAGAAACAAGCACTTTCTCCTCCGGCAATGACCATCTAACTCTAGACTCTCTGGTTTTTTCAGGTGAGTTATTTTCAGATGTAGGTGTTTGAATTTGTGGATAAGTTTGTGGAGTATTGATCTCTTGTTGTGTGTTCAAGAGATCAATAAAGGATTGAGATCCAGTAAATAAATCATTGGAATCCATTTACTTGGTTGTGAAAGATTTTGGTTTTGAGTTTTTCGTTTTAAGATATAAACGAACTGATTTGGTTTGGTTATAAAGCCAAACTCACAATAAAGAGTAATAACTCACTCCCTAATCAATTCGGGTTAGGTTAATAAAATTAACTCTCAACTACAACCAAAACCATTAACTAAATGTCTCAATCATCATTAAAGTGCAACTAGAGCAACCTACATCATAAGAAATAAACTTCAAGGTAAATCTTAATCAAGCAACATCAACTGGACAACCTACACAAGCAGATAAGAGAAACAAAGTTCACTGGTCCGTTTGAAAAAATTATTAGCCTTTTATGACAAAACAGCAGTGGATATGCCCGAGTCCTCAAGATAATACTACTCATTACACTATCCTAACCACAAAATTGGAAATCGTATGCTGTGGATCTCCATCTTTGTTTGAACTAGGTATAACACAAAGAAGTTTCATGACCTATATCTAAGAAATAGATACCAGATAATCCAAAAAGGGAAAGATTCAAATCCGATTAATCCATGAAATTTAGATCGTCTCAAACACCCATCACGACAAACCGTAATTCCTTAGTCAAAACCCGAAATCTCCAGAAAACCCTAAAAATATTTGCTAAAAGAAACACACAAAGAGAGATGAAGAACAAGAATAAAAGAATCAAGGATGAAGATTCAATCAATTTCGGACCAAATTTCAACTTTCAAAACTCGAACAATCGAAGATGAAGATTCAATCGATGAAGAGAAGAAGAACTTACCATGATTCAATCGATCGATGAAGCGAAATTTTGTCGAGAGAGAAAGAAGATGAATCGCATAGGGAGAGAAGGGAGAGAAGGGAGAGAGGAGAAACAAAAAAAAATATCTGAAATGAGATGAAAAGAAAAATACACGGTCCACTCAAAAACAGCCGCGTGTTTTCTTGATACGTATCAAGAAGATCAACCCACTGATACGTATCATAACACTTTACCATTTTTTTTCTTTTTTCATTTAATTTTTATGACTTGATACTGCCCAAGTCTCATTGTCTAATGCTCAGTCTCATGGCTTAGCTGATAAATCCTATTCACGAGTTACTGTGTAGTCTCTGTTGTTGTTGTAAGTTTGTAACTTTTAACACTTGAGTACACTCTTAAAACAAAAGAGGGACAAGGTAACTGAATCGGCCTTTTGGGCTTAGAAAGGGAAGGCAAGAGACACGTGGCAAGTACAACCAGAGAGAGAGAGAGAGAGAGAGAGAGAGAGAGAGAGAATCTGTCGTCTTATCAGACTCAGTTCTCTGTTTTTCTTCCCTCTCCAGAGTCGTCTACCGTCAAAATCGCTGCTTTTGGCTTGCGTTGGGATTAGGGATTGTGACTTGTCAGAATGATAGCGCGGATCCTCGCCGCCTTGGCCGATTCCATGGAGATTCCGGCGGCTGCCGGTGAATCGGTGCTGGGTACCATCAAAATCGCCGTGATGCCAATTGCGAAAGTCTTCACCATGTGCTTCTTGGGCCTTCTCATGGCCTCCAAGTACGTCAACATCTTGCCTCCCTCTGGCCGCAAACTCTTGAACGGGGTAATTAATTTGTCCTCACTTTTACGCCCTTTGCGCAAACCGGAGTTTTCTCAACTTTGAACCTTTTTGTCCAGTTGGTCTTCTCGCTTTTGCTTCCCTGCTTGATCTTTTCCCAGCTCGGACAAGCCGTCACTCTCCAGAAGATGCTTCAGTGGTTTGTCCCTAGCCCCTAGTCTCTAGTCTTTTGACCATATAAGGTAGGTAGGTCCATAACGCATCATCTTAATCTATCATCAGGTGGTTCATTCCGGTGAACGTCGTTCTTGGTACAATCTCAGGGTCGTTAATCGGCTTCGTTGTTGCTACCATTATTCGTCCGCCTTACCCTTATTTCAAGTTTACAATCATTCAAATCGGAGTTGGTTAGACCCTTTTTCCTAAGACACATACCGCTTGTCTGCTCCGTGGCTAGTCTCAGTTTATGTGCCTTGTTTGTTTCAGGTAACATCGGCAATGTGCCTCTTGTTTTACTAGCGTCTCTATGTAGGGGCACTTCCAACCCTTTTGGTGACTCCGAAAAATGTAGCATTGATGGCACTGCTTATATCTCTTTTGGTCAATGGGTACGCTTTTTTCTCTCTCTAAAACTGCCTCTATATTATACTCCTATGTAGAATTATAGCATTAGCTTTGTGCCTTTGCTGTCTCGTCCTTTACAGTGACACAGAGTTTCTTGGCTTTTGTCTTCTCTGTTTATGAGCTAAGATGTATAACCGCATTGAATCTATCTTATATAGGATCTCTAGTTCCACTCTACTATTTTTCATCAGTGTTTATGGAGTTGGATAGTGTTTTGGTTCCCTCCTCTAGTTTCCATGATGATTCTCTCTCAGGGACTTCCGTTAACCACGAGGTTTAACGTTTATGTCAGGTTGGTGCCATCATCCTCTACACATATGTGTACCAGATGTTTGCTCCTCCTCCAGAAGGGTTTGATTCTGAAGAAGAAAATCTTCCTTTGAAAAACCTTCCAGTAGATCCTGCTCCAGAGCAAGTCCCCTTGCTTACTCAAAATTACCCCAAGGACATTTCACCTGCGCAAGTTCGCCTGCCTGTACAGAGCACCGAACCTAGTGGAAGAGGGGATTCAAGGAAAGGCAAGGTGAAAACGCAACTATGGATTTTGAATTTTCTTATGGTTCAGGAGTATTTTACCTGATATAAAGCCGGTCCTTACGAATATATATATTTTGCTCCGTGATGTAGATTACACAGATCTTTGTTTTCCTCTATGAGAAGTTGAAACTGAAGCAAATTGTCCAACCTGCAATAGTTGCTTCAGTAAGTATCTCGTCTGTTCTATTCTCCTGTACTATCTGACAATCCGATGGACAAGAGACCTTGCGGTTGCCTTTTACCATGTAAATAAACTAGACGTGTTTTTGTTTACTTCAGATTCTTGCCATGATACTTGGTGCAATACCTTTCACGAAGAAATTGATATTCACAAATGGTGCACCTCTGTTCTTCTTCACAGATAGCTGCATGATTCTTGGGTAAGCGTACTCTTTATTTGTCTTCTGGAAAAACAGCTGCGAATCGATGATTAAGTAAATGTAAAACCTTTGTCTATCAGGGACGCCATGATACCGTGCATCTTGCTGGCACTTGGTGGGAATCTCATTAACGGTAGGATGGTTGCTCTCTTTTCATACTGACCTGACTTTGTTTTGTTTTGAGCCCACCATATGGAACTTATTGGTTCCTCGCATAAAATTCAGGACCGGGAAGTTCAAAACTTGGTTTCAAGACAACAGCGGCAATTATATTTGGACGGTTGGTGTTGGTGCCACCAGTAGGACTAGGAATAGTGACATTAGCAGACAAACTTGGGTTCCTTCCTGCTGATGACAAGATGTTCAGATTTGTGTTACTCCTTCAGCACACAATGCCTACCTCTGTGCTCTCAGGAGCTGTTGCCAACCTTAGAGGCTGTGGAAAGGAGTCGGCTGCTGTGCTCTTCTGGGTTCACATTTTTGCCATCTTCTCAATGGCTGGATGGATGGTACTGTATATCAACATACTCTTCTGAATTCTTCTTCTTCACCTATTTATCTGCCTCTATACAAGTCTCTTAATTAAACTTTGGTGTAAATACAGGGGGCATCTCATATGTGCCTGAACCAACCAAAAGTCGTTTTCTTTCTTTCTTTCTTTCTTGTGTAAATGTGAGTTTATAACTCTGATCAGCTAATGCCAAATGAGCGCACTTCCTTTTTTCTCTGAATAAATCAAGAATATTTGCAAACACACAGCACAACTTGGGTAAACTTCAATTAAACTAACATGTGGAAACAACATCAAGTCAATATTCAGGAGATGAAACAGAAACAGAAACTCAAGCATATTCTAGGGTCTGTAAAATAAATACACATTCTGGAGGAACACCTGGAACAGGTCATCAGTTGTCAGAAAAACGGCAGCCATCTTCTGGTCCTGTTCCCTCTTTGGCTGTGAGAGATTACTATATCCCTCCTCTGCGGGTTGCTTAGCCACATTGCCAACACAACGCCCACCAGACTCACAACTGGTGCAGCAGCCAGAAACAGCCATCTTCCTCTGCTAACTCTGCTCACACCAGCCTCACTCTCGCCTCTCTCTACATGTTCCTCTTCCCCCGCTTCTGTGCCATCATCATCAGATGAGCTATCCTCGCTCACATCCCGCTTTTGCTCCTCGTAATCTTTATCATCTGTTGGGAGCTCGTACCGGCAGAGTGGGCAGGAGTTGCGGGCACTCAGCCAGGGTATGATACAACGAGCATGGTATAGATGGAGACACGGAAGCTGTGTGGTTTCATTGCCGGGGGTGAAAAGCTCCTTGCACACCGCACAGATTAGGCCCTTCTTTACATGCTCCTCTCCAATGATAACCCTTGGAAGATTCCTGACGCATGACACAGATGCAGGTGGTGCACCTCTTCTTGAATTGTCAGACTCAGCAAGTTGTTCAAGTAGCTCTTCAAAGCCTCTCTCATCAAGATAATCCGAAACATTTGCAGAAGAGGGAGAGAACTCCATATCCTCCAAACCAGTGAAGATGTTGCGAGATAACGCCTGCCTCCTCTCTATAATTCTTTGACGAAACCCTCTCTCTAACTCAGGAGAATCAAAACGAGTCATGGAGCTGTAGCTCTCACTTGGACTTGCCAAATAATTTCGATACGGTGGTCCTGCAACCCCAGATGGACCCGCTACTTCCTCCCCCCATTCCCCGTCTTCTTGGTCTGAGTTCCATTGGTTCAGACCAGCATGCATCGGGTCTATATCAGTGTCAAAGTCAAGGTCGCTCCTGTCGTCTGTATGAAGAAAGATTTCCGCATCCAGGAAACCATGCCTGTCCGTGGAAGCATCAGACTCTCCACCGTAAGCACTAAAAGAAATGGCATCGTAATCACCATGGGAAAATCTGTAGAGGCTAAAACTAGCGTTTGATTCGGTGTCAAAATCTTCACTTTCAGATTCTGAGAAAATTCTCCATCTTGTAGAACCACTTGGAGTGGTATGAGAGCTAGTTTCATTAGCATGAGCCGTTGTCAGGCTTTGTCTTGCCATGCTTATCAAATGTGTGAATTGTTGGGTGGACAGATCACCGACGGATTCAGACATACTTCTCCTTCTCCTCCTCCTCCTCCTCCTAATCCTCCTCGCTGCCTGCCTCCGGGTCAAGGGAGGCGCGGGGGTGCCGAAATCTTCAAGCAACAAAAACTTACAGTCTCCACATAAGCTGAAGATTTCAAGATCATCGGAAGCAGATTGAACGACTCTTCCACACAGATTACACGCCGAAGATGGGATTAAATGGCTATCCACGGGATGACCATCATCAGGTTGTGATTCCATCAGATCCAAGGCGACAACTTTGAGGTCTGAAATACATAAAACTATAACAGCATGAGCAAGCAACAAGGGTTAGATCACACATACGAAGATGGACCCTCTGTCCAATTGCTCGAATATCGAAGAAGGCCAGGTAGCAAAAATCCGAAAGATGAGGTGAAAAAATTACCCAAGGAAAACGCCGGATCTTAAAAAAACCTAAGAAGGAGTCATCAAACAAGGATGGTTTCGGTGAGGGAGATGCAAGAAAAAGGCAGAGAACAAAGAATGAATTTATGGCGGAAAGGGGTCAACTACGACGACGACGGATGGGGTGTCTGTAAATTTCTCAGGGGAGACATTTTTGTTTTGTTTCTTTTTTACGTTTATCTATATTAGCAATCAAAGTCTCTGGTTCACGGAGAGGGTCTTCTCCTGCTAATTTTCTGATTCATGAAGAAGAGGGAATGCCCAAATTGGGTTCTCTCTGAGCAGTTATAGCTGTAGTTGTTAGGGAACACACACTTTGATTAAGGAAGGAGGAAGCAAGGATACTCAAGAAGGAGTCGGAAATGGAGGCATTCCAAGCATCGAAAGCTCAAACATGTCGCTAAACCCTTCAAGGTAGTTCTAAAGGCCATTGCTTGCGAGCTTTACAATATCTTCCATATTACGGATAGATAGTTCAAAAGTCATTGCTTGGGAATGCACACATATTCATCGAAGATGTTTCCAAATTGAGACTGTAACGAACGAAGATGTTCTCCATAGAAAGCTGATTAGTTTATAAGGACACATCTCATTGCCAATTCAGATTCTGTCGACTTGTCCAAGGGCCATTAACAAAGACTAAATAATCACTGGGTCCGCATCCATTGATTTTTCCCTTATAATTTTTTTTGTATATCAATCGTCTCTACTCTTTGCTAAAAGCTGTAACTTGTTTTCTAGGAGAAGAAACCGAAAAAGCATACAAAAGAAAGGAAATATAGACTTGATCCTAAATATATGGCGTATAGGAGAAGGCAGGGGATCGCAAAGTTTGCGACTTTCCAGGACGAGACTGATCACCTTCCACCGGAAAGCATCACCGCCGTCAAGGATAGATCACCACCGGCTCGATCCTTCACATCGCCTTCATCCTTCCGTGAGCCCCCTGCTTTTGACCAACCCAGATCTAAGGTTTCTCCCTTTTTGACCCTCAACTGATTGCTTTATGTTTCCGCAGTTTCATGATCTGCTCTTAGAATATCACTACTGAAACCAATTTGACCAATCTTTAAAGTCTGAAGCTTGACGACGCAGACAATTGACTTCTGACTCTGTTAAATGTTAAAACTAAACTTTCTCTTCTGATCAGATTCAGCTGAGGTCGAATCTAGTGATTAACTAGGTGTTGATGCTTATAGCCTTCATCCAAAGTTGTGTTCATCTATGGTCTGTATAGGAGTTGTGATTGTAAACTGCGGTTCATCATCTTTCTTCTCCCATTCATCCTATGTTTTTCTGTGGGTGTATACTGCAGGGTTTTACGGCATACGAGACCGAGCCAAGGGGCTTGTGGGGAGTCATAGCCCAGAAAGCAAAATCTGTCATTGAAGATGATAAATCTACTGATAGCTCAACAGCTTCTCAGGTTTTCTTTTGGGGATTTCAAGTACATACTTGATCCATCTTCTTGATTTGACGTCATCGTAGTTTGGTCTTTTTGTTGTAGCCCCGGTTTTCATACCTGTCAGATGAAGGGTTCCAGAAAATGGATAATCCGAAGCTTCGGAGAGGGCTGAATAAACTTACATCTTCCCTTAACCAGATTGGTGACTCTTTTGAGAAAGCCTTTGAGGTGTTTCTTCTTCTCTATCCTTCTGGTTTTTTTTCTTTTTCTATTGCTTTCGTTGAATTGCCTTAGATCTGTTCCTTGTTTCTCCAGGAAGGTCGGACACTCGTGGAGAATAAAACAGCTGATATCATCCATGAAACACGAAAACTTCAAACTAGACGAAGAGGAACTACTGGTGGTAAAGAAGAGAATCAGAATCAATCTTATGGAGTAAGTAGCTCATGGAAAAAGTCCCCAGAGCAGCCACTGCAGCTAAATCATATGGAACATGAGACTCAACTCAAGGCGTCTCGCGATGTAAGGTCCAGTCTTGATGGTTGATTGGGGATTTATGATGGCTCTAATCGTTGATAGTTTCTTGCGTGAGCTGCAGGTGGCGATGGCAACGGCTGCTAAAGCAAAACTCCTCATCCGTGAGCTGAAAACTGTGAAAGCAGATCTTGCATTTGCGAAAGAGCGCTGTGCTCAGCTTGAAGAAGAGAACAAACATCTGAGGGAGAACCACCGTGAGAAAGGAAGCAACCCTGCAGACGAAGATTTGGTAAAGAATTATGATCTCATGTCCTCGTAATTTGTTTGTTGCATTTCCATCTAACAACTCGGTGTGGATGCTGTTGTATCAGATTCGGCTCCAGCTGGAGAGCCTACTAGCAGAGAAAGCACGGTTGGCTCATGAAAACTCAGCGTACGCAAGGGAGAACCGGTTCTTGAGGGAGATTGTAGAATACCACCAGCTCACGATGCAGGACGTTGTGTACATAGACGAAGGCAATGAAGAGGTGACACAAGTTTCCCCTTTTGTACCCACTTTGGTGACTTCTTCACCTGCGGAGGTCACGCAGTCTCCGAGTGAAGAGATGATTATAGAGATTCTTCAAGTCGCTGATGATCACATCCAAGAGAGCTCTGTGTGTGGAGATGTGATTTCGGATTCTTAAATTCTTTGTTGTGCTCGTGCATTTTCATTCATTCATTATTTATTACACACGATGAAATCAGATTGTTTTTGTTTTTGCTACGGAATATAAAAGGCGATTTCGTATTAACAAATAAGCTTGTATGAACATCTTAAAGCATCAGTGGTGTCTTTCGTTCACAGCTCAAAATGGCATTGTATATCAATACTCTCTAAGAAGACTAGTGAGTGAGTGAGCAAGTGAGTCTTGAGCGACTTTTGTACTTTGGAGTCTTTGTATGTGTTTTAATCAGAATATCTGGAAGAAAAGGCTGGTGGATCCATCACCGAATGACTTTAGATCTGCTGGTTTGACCAAGGCCCTGCACAGAGGACACGTCCTCTCTCTCTCAAACCTGCCCAGTCATAATCACATTCCTTCAACATCCAGATTCACACACACATATAATAACTGATATATGCACAAACACCTCACCACTCTGAAACGCAGTCTTCACAAAACATGTGTTTGCAGCGAAGAAGAATTGGTGTGTGCATCTTCTCCTGGCAGATGGCACACAGGTCGCCCGCCGCATTCACCTGCACACATTAGAAAGCCACTTCTTTGCTCGTTTGGGCTTGAATCTTAAGAGGCATTAGTTAGATTTGAATCTTCAAGATAATTAAACTGTACCTGCTCTGTAGTTGCATACGATCCATAGTGCACCTCTTTACGTGACAAAGCCTTCAATGCCGTAAAGAAGGATTGAACCTGAAATTCATTGCCAATTTCCCCTCAGCTTCCAGAAAATAAGAGGCTAAATTTCTAGAGAAACACCTACCTTCTCAACCACTGAAGTGAGCTTGAAAGTCAGATACAATCCCGTCATAAGAGAGGAGAAGAGGCTTCCATAATCCTTGTTCAAGAAGAAACGGTACCATACAGGAGTAGGCAGCAAAGAGCGATACAGAAGCATCAAATATTCAACCAAAGTTAGCAATTGACCCTGCATAAAAAGCAATTAACCAAATTATGTATCGCTTGCCAAAGGTATATCACACATACGCACAGTGAGCCAGGCCAGGTTAAACTGAATACAGCTACAGGGGACAGTGAAGAACTTTTTTTTTACAGCACCTGTTTACGATAATTTCGACCCCTACTGTTCTTGTAGTACATCAGCAGAAAACACTTGAATATCATTGAGGCCTGCCGTACAAGTGTATCTGAGGAAAATAGGCACATTACAAGTCGAGTAAGAACTAAATGATCCAACACGATACTGCAATGAAACATATAGGGGACAATGATTGAACAGAAAGATGCGGATATATTGTGATGATAAGATAAAGAAGAGATTAACTGCTAGATGAAGAAATGAGACTCATTAAGACAAGGGAACAATATGGCAGAGAAGGTACACACCATTCACCACTATGATAAAAATGGCATGCCAGAAAGGTGGTATGGACTTGGGAGGGAGCATGATTAAGGGATACAAGAGGTCATCCTTCCGAAACCACCAATAAACACCAACAACATGGGCCGTAAACGCTACAGAGATCCCGATTAATGCCGAGATATGCCTCTCACCCTGTAATCAATATCAGAGATATGCTTGAGACTGAAGCTAACCATTTTGAACTTTGAATTGAGAAAGAAGTAAGTAAATGCAATGTTAAACCTTCAAAGCTGTTTGCTTCTTCAAAATATCATTTGACTTGAACATGACAGCAGCAATCCAGATTGCGACAAAGAACCCTGAACGATAGGCAGCAAAAGTCAAATTACTAAACAGACTTGAGATACTATAAACAAGTGGCGGAACAGAATAGGCAACAAAATGCATATACGGGAGATAATAAAAAGGAGAGATATACCCTGCAAATGCTGGCGGATAAAAACCACCAACAGAAGCAAAGAAAAGGGAAGAATTTGCTCGATCCACCGTGCAGCCTGCTGAATATCATATCTTTGGTAAGGTGAATCCCGGCTTGCGGCATCTCCAGCTACAGATTCACCTGGAGCAGCCTGAGACGCCCCTTCTCCAGCACCCAAGGGATCAACTTGACTACCAGAACCCAAAACTTCAGTCTGGCCATGGGCACCGGCTTCCCTGAGACCATTATTATCAATTTCAGCATCCTGCTCCCCGTTCCCAATTATCCTAATGGCAACCTCCCCGTTGGAGATTCCTGCAGAATCATCACTAACCAGCGTTTCCGCCTCCTGACTAGGACTTGTCCTTGTTCGAAAGAGACCCGAATACTCTAACAAGGTTGATATGGGGGCCTGGATGATGTTAGAAGCTGAGAGGATGGAGTTTCTTCGAGGGGAACCCCTAAAGGCGTCATGATTGGTGCCGGACGTTTCCATTAAGGCCGGAGAAGAAAACCCTAAAGATATATTACAATGAATCGAAGATCATCAACAGTGGTAGAAATCTTCGGGAAAACGCGTTTACAACAGAGAAAGCAACGAGTTGTGTAGGAACAGGAATAAAGCGTGCACGAAACCGATAACACTACCTGCAACGCCGAGAACCAATAGAGGGGGCTTGGGTGAAACAAATCGTATTAGCTCATATCGTGTAGGAAACCCTAAAGCCAATGGAAAAAAGGGGAAATGAAATAGAGTCAAAGAGGTAAGAGATAGGCGATCGCTTTGACTAAGGTCTCAAACCCTGATCGAGTCGCGCATCTGCTCCGGAGTGTGAGAAAAGGTTTGAGAGGAAAACAAATCCCAGACGAAGAAGACAACGGAGATCCGGCGAGCTGCGGAGAGAGAGAGAGAGAGAGTAATTGCGTATTGTTTATGATCTTCGTGAATCAACGGCTGTGAGGACGAATTGAATTGAATTGAATTGAATTGGAATTGCATTGTGGATCCAATCCAAAGGTTGACTTAAGGAAGCGACCGACTTCTTTGAAATAGAGCCCATGTATCATGGGCCAACATCCTAAATGGGCCTCTTTGCAAATATATAAGCCTGCTAAAATATCCTATATATATATTTATATTTATTTATTTATTTATTTTTTCATTTTTACTCTGCAGCTAAGTGGATCTACAATATTCTCCGAGTAGAAAAGAAAGCAAGAAAATTACAACCCAACGGTAAGTTAACAAAGGAAACATGATTCTTGTTTTTTTTTTGTTTTTTTCAACTCACAAAGATATATGCTTATATTCTCACCCATTACTTTAAAAATGTTGGAGGTAGGATGCGCATCCTTCTACTAAGCGATCGGTCCATTTCGTAACCAAGCCCGTCGAACGATAAGGTCCATTTCGCGATCGCGCCCTTTAAACGAACTGTTCACTCCGACTGTACGACCTATCTAATCCATACGTACGAACTGTCCACTCTGATCGTGCGACATGTCCAATCCATACGTACGATTTGTTCGCTCCGATAGTGCAACTTGTCCACTCCGTACGTGCGGTTTAAAATATCCATAATCCACAGTCTTAATCTTCCTATAAATAGTGATGTATCCCCGTTATGAGCGGGGTCCGTAATTTTGATAGAAAAGCTTTGAAACAGTAATCACAACCAATAAACACCGACCTCTAATCACCGATCATATCACAGTTCGTTTAGATTACCGAACTCAAATACTTCTTTGTAGTTCATTGTGTAACCGACATATTTCATCCTTGAAATTTCCGAGCTATAACTTTATATATAAACGAAAGTCTTCAAGCCCCTTCTCTGACATTTACCGATTTACCCCTTGGTACATAAGGGATACAACAATTGGCGCCCACCGTGGGGGCAAAGAGACATTTCTCGACGCAAAAAGCAAATCGGCAATGAGAAATTCAACAACGATAGGATCGCTACCTGCGGCAACAATGGGCGCAACGCCCACGGCACCCCGACCTATCGGACCCGAACCCCCGATCCAAAGAGACAGTTGCGCACCGAACTCTAACAGAGTTATCGCCACACCGCCAGTGATACCAGCACCTCCATGCACCAGCGGCGCCTCTGCCATCGAACAGATCAACATCCCGGTCCTATTCAAAATGTTGTTCGCGCGGATAGACAGACTAACCCGCGCCTCTCGAAGATACCCATTGACGAGGAAGAAGACGAAATTTACATAAATACATTTGTCAGTCTCTGCGCTGATCTGGTAATGGTTTTGAGGATGAGCCTTTCAAAAACATAGGCTTTGGGTGCGTTACCTTTTTCTTTCAAAAAGTATGTAATTCCAAGTTGAACACTTTCCATTTCTTGAAATCGGATTTTCAAAACCCTAATCTCTTCTGAGTCTTTATGTTGGAGGTGGGCTTCGCACCCCCTTTAAGGCCCCTCCTGATTCGAGATCGGCCCGTTATCAGATTCGGCCCATTATCAGATTCGGCCCGTAAATGTTCGGCCCATGAGCCTATTATGTTCGGCCGTACTACCTACGAGTGACCGAGATATATCGCCACCGAGACAGTCGACAGAGTTCAATCAGCTTGTTCTGCCCGGCCGTACGATCAACAATATAATCCGCCGTCTTAGCATAACTATAAATAGTGATGTATGTTCATTAAAAAGGAGATCCGTAATCTGAAATAAATGTTCTGACAATATTCACCAACCTTAAAACTACCGATCTACTTCGTTCTCACTTTTACCGATCTACTTTATCATTGTAACTGACCTATTCCTTTGTCATTTTAACCGATCTATTTCTACACCGAGTCAACCGACCAACTTCATTATTCGCTATTTACCGACCTACGAATTTAAATATAATTGAAGTTCTCCGAGCCTTCTCTTTGACTTCGTAAACACGCTATCGGATTACCCTAACCGATACAACACTTTATATTATTAGCACTTTCAATTTCGTAATCTTGACTCCCAAAAACCCAAAGTGATATATATGATTCAGAGCACGTGAGAAAAGCCGAGAGAGTGTTGTGTGGCACAGAGCTCCGTAAAGACTCAATTATAGTCTCTTGGGGACACACTATCCCTTTACTTATAATTGAGATCTCTATTACAATCTCCACTCCATTCCAATCTTCTATCTAATCTTTTACACCAACCAACCACCTTCATACCCTACTTCCTAGTTCCTACTAGAAAAACAATCTCAATTGTTTTGGTCCACTTTGTCACCACTACTTTTGCTTCATTTTGTTTCGGCAAACATATGACATGGTGATTTGAGAAATAAAATCTTTGTCGGAGCGAAATCCACCCACTAGCAGCAAACAAATGGCAAAAGGACAGAGTCAATACAATCTTGAGTTAAAAAAAGAAGAAGGACAGAGTCAATGCAATCTTGTGTTGAATATCTTAGATTCTTAATCACTGATACATCACCCTGTTTTTTTTCTATTTTTAAGAGCTTATAAAAACACATTTTGTCAACTCAAATTTCTGTTTGGTGTGTTCTTATTGGAGCTTCTCTTGCTTCCCTTGATTTAATATCAATGCTCATAATTTCCAAATTGATGTGCAGCCTTTCTGTTCCACAAAATAATTATATGATACAAAATGGTTCTGACTTTTATCCTGTTTTTTTTTTTTTTTGAATAAGTCAAGATGGTCGGGAATGTTCAAGCAAAGAAGAAAATGTCTTTCTTTTAAGTTTTAAGAGAAAAGAAGAAAATGTAGTCTCTGTGTATATAGAGGATATGAACACACATATATAGTTCTGACATGGATGTGTGTTTGACATTTACTCCCCACAAATAGAAAGAAGAAACATGCAACTTGGTTATAAGCAATAAACAAATGTTAACGGTTGGAGGTGGATATGGTTGAAGTTATGTGTCCATTGGGCTGTTTCTGTTATAAATTAAAAAAAAAAGTTTGAATTTTTCATAGAAAGAGAGAAAGAAGAAAGTAACTTGCAGGAACACAGAAGAATTTTTCCAGCCCAATGAGGGAAGATACTTGAACAAACTGTTAATTGTCTTTCAAACGCTTCCAACACTGAGTAATCACATTTAAATATGGCAGAAAAAACCACCAACTGGGGGGTTATTGACAGTTACATTTTTGAGTATTTTAAACTCATCGTTGCTTGTATCTGTTGTATTGAACTTCCATATATACTTGTCCTTTCTCAAGTTGTATTTTCACTCTCCAAGTTTACAACGACTTCTTCGATCAGTATTTCAAGGTGGGCAAAAGAAATAGTAATCTGTTTTTGGAACAAAGCAGATAAGAAGACATAAGAGATGATGGCTGCAGTTGTAGTCATTCTGGTGTTGTCTTCTTGTTGCTTGTCTTTGCTGGATGCCCAACAGATCACTCATCCGCTTGATGGTACGGTCCTCTATATTTCTTTGTGTTGTGAACAGTGATGAGTGATGCTAATGAGGTCTTTTTTTGCAGTTAGTGCTCTGCAGGCTGTTCGCCGCAAACTGAAGGACCCTTTGAAACATCTTCAAGACTGGAAAAAGACGGATCCATGCGCCTCTAATTGGACCGGTATCTTCTGCATCCCTGATCCTTCCGATGGCTTTCTGCATGTTAAAGAGTTGTACGTTCTGACTATTAAAATTTCTTTTATAGTATTAATTAAACTCCACAACCAAATCTTTAAGTTTTTTTGGGTTGATCAAATGATGCAGGCGGTTGCTCAATATGAACCTCACCGGTACACTGGCACCTGAGCTCAGCCGTCTAGCAAATCTCACCATATTGTATATCCTATATATGTTTTCGTCTGATATTCAGGGATCTGGTTTTGCAACCAACGTCTTCTTTATATATATATTACCTGATCACAGGAACTTCATGTGGAACGATCTCACCGGTCAGGTTCCACCAGAACTAGGCAACTTGACTCATCTTATCTTCTTGTAAGTAGCCTTGATCATTGTTTCATCAACGCTTCCCCTGGCTTCAAGACTGCATCACTTAACCAGTTTTTTTTTGTTTTTTTGCAGGCTACTAAGTGGAAATCAACTGACGGGACCTTTGCCTCAAGAACTCGGCTCTCTTTCCAATCTTAAAATCCTTCAGATAGATTACAATGACATTAACGGAGAACTTCCCACGTCCTTAGCAAATCTGAAAAAACTGAAGCACTTGTAAGATCTCCCTTCTCTTCTCTCTTCCTTCTTCAAACAAACCCTTTTGACATCATTTGTACTTTCTTTGCCAGCCACATGAACAATAACTCAATCACGGGTCAGATTCCACCTGAGTACTCTTCCTTATCCGACGTTCTGCACTTGTAAGTTTCTTGATTCCATGTAAATTTGTTCATCTTATTCAAAATCTTATCGTCATGGCTTTGTTGTGTGGCCTCAACTTTTGCAGCTTGATGGACAATAACAAGCTAACTGGATATCTTCCACCTGAACTCTCTCAGATGGCAAGCTTGAAAATTATGTAAGTGACGTTTTGTGTCTCAAACTTCTTATTAGAGACGACTCACTTTCTTCCACATTATTCAACTTAATCTGCTTCTTCATTCACAGACAACTGGACCATAACAACTTTGTTGGGACAGAGATCCCATCTTCCTACGGAAAGATACCCAATCTCGTCAAACTGTAAGCAGAAGATATGTAGAATTCATTTGGTCTTCTTGTGGCGTACTGATTTTGTTGGTTACACCATGAACAGGAGTCTCAGAAACTGCAATTTACAAGGACCAGTTCCTGATTTGAGCAGATCACCGGTTCTCTATTACTTGTGAGTCACTTAAACAGGAAGAAACCATTAGCACTCCATGTTATGTTAGTCGCTGAGGCTTTTTTTCTTTTGTCTTTTTCCTGTTTATTCTTCAGAGATCTTTCCTCCAACAAACTCACAGGAGAGATTCCCAAGAACAGGTTTTCTGGGAACATCACAACTATGTAGGTGCTAAGCCAAGCCAAGAAATGGAATGTAAATTTATATGTCGTTACATTGTTATTGACAACATGAACTGAAATTGTTTATTGTATGCAGTAACCTGCACAACAATATGCTCAACGGATCCATCCCTTCAAATTTTTCAGGCCTTCCACGTTTGCAGAGACTGTAAGATCCACTTTTTTTCTCTTCTTACTAATCTTAAGGAGAAATGTTGTTTTAAGAAGAAAACAAAAGACAAGAGTGTTGTTTATAAATAAAAAATTCAGGTCTCTGCAGAACAACAACTTAAGCGGGGAGATTCCTGTGATATGGGAGAAGAGGAGCTTTGCTGCAGAGGAGAAACTTACCATGTAAGACACAAACGGACATTAATGGGTTTTAAACAAGATCACTACTAATTAGTGTGTGTGTGTGTTTGGGTTTATTGGAACAACTTGCAGGGACCTAAGGCACAACTTGTTTACAAATGTGTCAAGCGTTCTAAACCCTCCTTCCAATGTCACGGTCAAGTAAGATTATGTAAATGTGACGCAATAAACAAAAGATATGTTAATAATGTGGATAGAGAGAGAGAGAGAGAGAGAGAGAGAAATCAGAGTACACTCTGTTTGTGGTTTTTTTTATGAGCAGGCTTTACGGAAACCCAGTTTGTGCAAGAGTTAATGAGCCAAACATAGGTCATCTCTGTGGCGTCTCAACAGTAGAAGTGGAATCTCCTGGAGGTTCCTCGGAAAACTCCACCACGGGAGGCTGCAAACGCCAGTCCTGCCCCTTGAGCGAAAACTATGACTACGTGATTGGTTCTCCAGTTCCATGTTTCTGCGCTGCACCCCTTGGCATTGGACTTCGTCTTAGAAGTCCAAGTTTCTCTGACTTTCGACCTTACACCGTCTCCTACATGCTCGATGTGGCCTCCAATCTCGGGATAATTCTCTATCAACTGTCTATTGAATCCTTCTCATGGCAGTCCGGTCCAAGGCTAGCCATCCACATGAAGGTTTTTCCCGAGTACAGTGACTTGAACAGTAAATTCAACACCACAGAGCTTCAACGCATTGTTGACTTCTTTGCAACTTTCTCTCTGGATACCGATGATTCTATTGGCCCCTACGAGATTATCTATATCAACCTCCTGGGTCCTTACAAAGATTGTAAGACGGTAATATAGTCTAGTCATAACTAAAAATCCTTGTGAACCAAAAGAGTAGTTATATATGTTTGTTGCGTGCTCCATGCAGTAGCTCTCAAATACCCGAATGACTCGGGAATGAGCAAAGGCGTCAAAGTTGGAATCATTGTAGGAGCCATTTGTGTCTTCCTTGCATTATCCTCTCTCGCATTGGTCCTCTTCATCAAGAAAAGAAAACAAGAGAGAAAAACTAAGCAAGCCGACAGGGAACAACAGCAAGAGCCACCCAGTAAGTGAGAGAAGTAGCTACTTGTGAAAGCCAATTTCTGTGATAACTAACGACTAATGCATATATTTCCATTGGGTTATTAATTAGTAGCTAAATCTCCAATTAACATGGAGAGCGTGAAGGGTTACAATTTCATGGAACTTGATTCAGCAACAAGCAGTTTCAGTGATCTCTCCCTGATTGGCAGAGGAGGGTATGGGAAGGTGTACAGAGGGCATTTACCAGGTGGGCTGATTGTGGCGGTGAAACGTGCAGAGAAAGGATCTCTGCAGGGACAAAAAGAGTTCTACACCGAGATCGAGTTGCTCTCGCGGCTACACCACCGAAACCTTGTTTCTTTGCTTGGCTACTGCGATGAGAAAGGAGAACAGGTGATTGATTTCTTTTAGTTATATAACGTTTCAATGTCAAGCTATATATCATCTGTGTGGAATTGTAATGGTGACTATTTCAGATGTTGGTATATGAGTTCATGCCCAACGGTTCTCTTCAAGACGCACTCTCTGGTAAGATATATATCATCCTTGTGTCTTGCTTGTATATATTTGATGGATGTTAATATATAATGGACGAATTAATGAATGCAGCGAGGTTTAGACAGCCGCTGAGTTTGGCGCTGAGACTGAGAATAGCACTGGGGTCAGCGAGGGGGATTCTGTATCTGCACACAGAAGCGGACCCACCAATCATCCATCGGGACATCAAACCAAGCAACATTCTTCTGGACAGCAAGCTCAACCCTAAAGTGGCAGACTTTGGAATCTCAAAGCTCATAGCACTAGACGGTGGTGGAGTGCAAAGGGATCACGTAACTACCATCGTCAAAGGCACCCCTGTAAGTTGGCATGTTGTGGGTTTAATGATCCTAGCTAGCTAGCTAATGACACATGCATTAATAAAGATGCATGCATGCTTGATTACATTTAATTTACAGGGATACGTGGATCCAGAATACTACTTGAGCCACAGGGTGACAGAGAAGAGTGACGTGTACAGCCTGGGAATCGTGTTCCTGGAGATAATCACAGGAATGCGCCCCATCTCACACGGGAGAAACATCGTCCGAGAGGTGAAGGAAGCCGGGATGATGTCGTCGTCGGTGATAGACGAGAGCATGGGGCAGTACTCGGAGGAGTGCGTGAAGAGATTCATGGAACTGGCCATGAGATGTTGTCGGGATGACCCAGAAGAGCGTCCGATGATGCTGGAGATCGTGAGGGAGCTGGAGAACCTCTACGGGATGCTTCCAAAGGAAGGGAAGCCATATTCAAGCCCATCGGTGCAATCCTCTGCTTCTGGAACTACTTATGATCATACCTTTTCACAATTCACAGCTAACCAACTCGTCAGTGGCGTCATTCCCTCCATCGCACCCCGCTAATTTCTGCTTTTATTTACTAAAACGCCAATGACAATCTATCTCGTCTTTTACTTTTGGTTGCTGGAGATTTACGCTAATGTGGGATCTTTGATCTCTCTGTTATAATAATAAGGCTTGCGTTCACACGTTTATTCAAAAAGAAATACTAAAAAAAAGCAGTGTTATAAACACCCGTCGGCGATTACCTCATAGGCGTTGACATTAAACGTTATTTTTATTAAGCAGTCTTAGGCGGTCCTAGACGGTCCTAAACGGTTGTAGAGCCGGTCCATCAAAATTCTTAATGAATTAATTTTTTTTTTTGTTCGGTGCAGTTTTTGAGTTTTTAACTACATTTAATTAGATTTATAAGTTTTAATTTCATAAATACATATTATAAAATTTATATATTGTTTTTTATGAATATAGTGAATGTTTTTCTCTAATTTTTATTTATGATTTAATATTTTTGATTTTCCAAATGGATGTTTTTGTCTAATTCGAATTTATACTAATTTTTAATGTTTTAGATTTGATATATATAATATTTTTTTTGTTTTCTTTTGAACTTTGAATCTATATTTAAAATTTATAATATTTAAAGTTTATTATTTATAAACTAGTCATACTATTTTATAGAGAAATTGTTCAAAATTGTACTTTTTGAAAACTTTCTGACCAAACTAACACCTTAATAAAAAAGCCCAATTTTTAGCATTCATTAAAAAGGCAAAAGACAATTTTGCCCATAGCATTTGAGATCTAAGCAATTGTGACTAAATCGGAGAACCTAAGCAATCGTGACTAAATCAGAGAAGCCAGCATCGGAAAATCGCCGAGCCAGTGAACGAAGAGCCGAACCAGATCGGCGGAGACGACAATGACAAGAAACCGGCGAGAGAGGATTCAGGTACATGAAGTTGCGAGAGCGTGGCGAAGGAATCGGCGGCGAACTCGGGTAGAGCAGACTCGGGTATAGCAGACTCGGGAAAAGAGGGAAATGACTCGGCCGATGGGGAGAGGATGGGGAGAGGAGAGGCTGATAACTGGGCGGCAGAGAAGAAACATATTCGAGAGGAGATAGAGAGGTGGCGGATTCTTCGAATCTCAGTCTCAGTCCAAGGCTGATGAAGTCGATAGCTCGATCTCGACTAAGGCATCAGAGCCCCGGAGAATCGTTTCTAGCAACAGCGGTGGTGATATATTCGAGATTGGTCATGGCAATGGCCGTAATGACGATCGTACCGAAAGAAGTCGGAGGAAAATGTCTCAACTTTGACTAGAAAACCTTGGTTGTTTCAATTGTTTTACTTTGCTTGTCTCTTCTCTAATAACATGCATCTTAGAGTGGTTATGGTCTCTTAGTGTCATATTGATATGCGTCTAAGAATATATGAACTTTGTGAGAGAGACGGATTCATATATGCTATAATTGACAGTGGCTCATGATGAACCTTGGCTTAATAGGTCACTGATTTGTTGTACTAGTTAAGTTGTTAAAGGGGGAGAGTAGTTTCTAGTATGTAGGATTTATGCATCGATGGTTTAGTTTGTACAAAAGGATACCATTTGAAAGTTTTCCTAAATTAGTTATAAAATAAATAAAGAAAAATACAATGGATAGAGAAAGATACAAATGATGAAAACTGATCATTTCTTGGAAATGAAACGTATTTCAGAAGATATATAACGTATTTCGGAAAATCTTCCTAAATGATACAAATGATGAAAAAATGATCATTTCTTGGAAATGAAACGTATTTCGGAAGATATATAACGTATTTCGGAAAATCTTCCTAAATGATACAAATGATGAAAAATACAATGGATAGAGAAAGATACAAATGATGAAAACTGATCATTTCTTAGAAATGAAACGTATTTCGGAAGGTATATAACGTATTTCGGAAAATCTTCCTAAATGATACTTTCTTGGAAATGAAACGTATTTCGGAAGATATATAACGCATTTCGGAAAATCTTCCTAAATGATACAAATGATGAAAAATACAATGGATAGAGAAATATACAAATGATGAAAACTGATCATTTCTTGGAAATGAAACGAATTTCGGAAGATATATAACGTATTTCAGAAAATCTTCCTAAATGATACAAATGATGAAAAATACAATGGATAGAGAAAAGATACAAATGATGAGAACTGATTCTTTCTTGGAAATGAAACGTATTTCGGAAGATATATAACGTATTTCGGAAAATCTTCCTAAATGATACAAATGATGAAAAATGATCTTCTCTTGAAAATGAAACATATTTCGGAAGATATATAACGTATTTCGGAAAGTCTTCCTAAATGAACAAATGATGAAAAACGATATTTTCTTGGAAATGAAACGTATTTCGGAAGATATATAACGTATTTCGGAAAGTCTTCATAAATGAACAAATCGTTTATGAACATGATTTTAGATGCACATTTCTTGTTTCAGAACAGTTATTTCCTATGCCTATGACAAGCTTCTCTTCAAGTTATTTCCCTCCTCCAACAGTCACAAATCCCTCAACGTGTGAAGCTTCTTTCTCAATAAACGAGTATGGTATAAACTGCACAAAAAGGCCAAACTATCACTGAAACTCCAACGTAACATAAAAGTATAAGAATAGAGCAATGATGGCAACATGAATGTATCATTCCATTCAAGAAGTAAAATATGGCATCAATACATTCACTTCGTTACAAGTAAAAGTTTCCTGCTTTGTGAACAAATATGCTTAAACCCTATCCTATTTGTGAATAATATGTAATTATACTAACTTTATCCTAAATCCAAACTGAATTAACAAATTAAACCAACTTAAACTAGTTTTCTAAATTCCTACTTCAAAATGTACCTGCGCCTTCTCGAGTTCCTCTTGCTTGATTTCAGTAGAATTTTTTGCTTTAATTGGACGAGCTCTCAGCATTGTTAGAAGCAAATGGCTCTTTGGTTCGGTGAGATGAGGCGTCAATCTCGTCCTCCACAATCTGTTGTTTCTTTGCTTCAACAGTGGCAGATTTTTCAGAGATACAGACATATTTTTCCTTGAAGTTTGTACATGCTGCAGCTCGCTTGGGCCTCCTCCTAGAGACATCGTCATTTGACTCTTTGCTCTCTTGAAGAGCTCTCTTCTTTTTCTTCCCAGCCTTGGCCTTTGTATCTTTGGCTCCGTTTTCCACCATTTTCAAAACCTATATTGAAGCAAAATTTACGGAAGCTCAATGAAAATTACTTCATAAATCATTATGATGTAATTTGAAATCTAAATAAACCGCAGGGTTGAAGAAAAAACAATAAACCCACAAAATCATTATAACGCAATTTGAAATCTATATAATCAGAACCCTCAAAATGAGTGTGTCTGCATTCTACATCGATTATATCGACGGGAAACAAATGAAATCCCAGAAAAAAACAGTGAAATCCTTCGAATCTGGAAAAGAAAGATAAGGTAATAAGAAAGAAGAAAAAAAGCTATTCCTCTCAAATCTAATTAGGCAAGCAGACGAAAACCCTAATCCAGTGATCTGACGAACAACAATCGAGTTCAGAAAGAGAGAGAGGAAAGTGCTATAAGAATGCTTCGGACACCTCCTAAAAGAACAAAGAGAAGAGGATCAGAATCCTCCGCAGGAAACGCCAGAGGAGATGTAGATTTCTATTTTTCGGCGATGATAAGCTTCCAATGGTGATTATCTCCGGCGACTATTCCGATTTCTGAAGAAGGGTTTGTTGCCGGTGACAAGCGATGGAGACGACGACAATCTCTTTTTTCTTTAATCGCGTGTTTAAATTTGTTCAAGGGTAAATGAATTTTTTTCCCTTTTAATGAATGCTAGTTTTGAGATTTTTATCCTTAGGTGCTAAATTATTGAATTTTAAGTTTTTTTGTGCTATTTTATAAAATTACCCTATTTTATATGATGCACTCTATAATATGTATATATATATATTATATTGATTTATTTTGTAAACGCCTAAACCGTCTACAAATTTCTAGAACATCGTAAGCAATAGATCCAACTCTACCGCCCATAGGGGCAAATAAAGAATCAAAGAAAGCCTAGAGTTGACTTGTAATGAGAAGAAAGGGATCCACAAGACCGCGTCTCTGGGTTTCACTCGCCGTCAATGTTGGATAATCGGATCCGATCATTTTGTCAAAAAGCTCACGCACGAGGCACGATTGTGCTTCTGGAGCAGGTAGAGTCAACCCAGTTAGGAAATTTTACCACCACCTTCACTTGGGTGAAAAAGGTCTAAGCTTTTTTTAATGGGCGACAAGTCGGTGTCTTTCTTCTTCCACCATCGTTGTGCAGAAAAATCAAACCAAGAACCCACGATGGTCTTTCTTTTCTTGCCTCTCGATTAATTGCACCAATCATCTCTTAATATTCCGCTTTGATCTCATCTGCATATTTTTGACTCTCGCCGGTTTCAGGGTTTCTGCAGATTTCCCCTGCCACTACTTTTTTCTGCTATTCTTATCCATTTGCCTTGTAAGAAAATTCTCAATAGGGCCAAGAGCTCATCTAACTAAAGACTGAGGTAATAATGATCTTGGCTTAGAGCTAATGAATGCGTGGCGTTGAATTTTAGCTGCTGTGTCTTTTTCTATCATAAATACGAGCACGTTGTGCTGTTGGTTTGATTATCAGGGCTTAAATTGCTGCAATTATGGAACCATATGCTGAATTATTGTTATCATCTTCCTAGGAAACCAACACATTGGATTTCTGGCTGACTTTGTTGGACAGTTTTGTTACGTTCTCAAACGCATCATGGTGTTGCCTCAAAGAGTCTATCTACATCCGCTTCTTGTTGCGTGTTGTTGCGTGGTTCTTCTTGCCGATGCACAGCGAACAGACCCTTCAGAAGGTGACTGCAGTTTACAAGATATTTTTTTTTTTCTGTGAGAACATTACTGCTTCCAACCAATTTTAGTTCTAGTCATCCTGTTCTCTTACGTGATTTTCATCTCTCTTTTCCATTTGCAGTCACTGCTTTACGATCAGTTAAGAGAAGTTTGATGGATCCTAAAGATAATTTGAGAAACTGGAACAGAGGAGACCCTTGCAGGTCAAATTGGACAGGAGTTATCTGCTTCAATGAGATTGGAACTGATGAATACCTGCATGTCCGAGAACTGTATGTTTTTGCTTATCACACTCCTTTTTGTTTCTTTTATTTTATTTTTCTTATGTCGTCTTCTTGCTCTTGTTGTTAGTCTGCCTGTATATATGCTGGAGTTAACAGGCTTAAGTGCTTAACTTTGGGAGAAGCTGGTTCAGTTGTCCCTTTTTTTTTCTTTCCCTCGGGATAGTTGTTTACGTGACCAGCTATTCCTATAATAGGACTCCTTCCCTGATCCTTTCTTTTGTTGCCAAGCAGCCTGCTGATGAATATGAATCTCTCCGGAAGTTTGTCACCAGAACTCCGTAAATTAGTTCATCTCGAAATATTGTAAGTTTCAAGATTTAAAGCTTTGCAAAGTGTGAATTGCGGAACGTCCCTATAATTTGATTACACCAATTTCTACTGAATGTGAAATCTTTCTGTCATGTTGCCTTTTGAAGAGATTTCATGTGGAACAATTTAAGTGGTTCAATTCCCAAGGAGATAGGACAGATATCATCCCTGGTACTATTGTAAGTTGGACCTAAATTAATCATTTCTCTGGCTGCAACCTTTTTGATAAGCATGTGTGTTCGCTTTGTTTATCTTCTGATTCTGTAACCTTGTGGTCAGGCTGCTGAATGGAAACAAACTTTCAGGGCCTTTACCAAGCGAACTCGGCTATCTTTCGAACTTGAACAGGTTCCAGATAGATGAGAATAACATCACAGGACCAATACCAAAGTCCTTTTCCAACTTGAAAAAAGTGAAACATCTGTGAGTCTGTACATCAAGCCAGACAGTGATATCAACCTCACTCGAAGGTTTTTCAGTATCAACTCACAGATTTTGCTTTTGGCCTTGTACAGTCACTTTAACAATAATTCGTTGAGCGGCCAAATTCCAGTTGAGCTTTCCAATCTTACAAACATCTTTCACGTGTGAGTCTTTGTCACAATGTTGTCACTGTTTTCATGATTTGGGACATCATGGTGGTTAAAGTTGTCAAACTAAATTTACAGGCTGCTAGACAACAACAATTTATCCGGAAATCTCCCACCACAACTCTCTGCATTGCCAAACCTGCGAATCCTGTATGGTCCTCTATTGTGTGTTTTACCTCATTCGACAAGTATATGTTAGATTCATAGTTACTGTCCTCTCACTGCAGGCAACTGGATAATAACAACTTCAGTGGATCAGATATCCCAGCTTCCTATGGAAACTTTTCGAATATATTGAAGCTGTAAATTTCAGGCCACTGTTATCTCAAGTCCTTTTTTCATTTCAAAGATATATAGAGTGCTTATTATGTTCTTTTGTCTTTTTCCACTTGCAGGAGTCTTAGAAACTGTAGTTTGAAAGGGGCTCTTCCGGATTTTAGCAGGATACGTCATCTCAAATACTTGTAAGTTCTGATCAATCTCAATGGATGGATTCTATTTCTCATGTTGTGAATGTGTTTGTGCTTCTTGTTCGCTACAGGGATCTTAGCTGGAATGAGCTCACAGGACCTATACCTTCTTCTAATCTTTCTAAGGATGTGACAACCATGTATGCTTTATACAGTTGTTAATTCTGTTTCCTTTCTTTTAACCAGTGACCTTTACTTGTGTTTACACGTATATCTTATTGCTTTGAGTTTCACACTGGTTAATTGCAGTGACTTATCAAACAACATACTTACCGGATTAATTCCGCAGAGCTTCTCAGATCTCCCTTTGCTTCAGATGCTGTGAGATATTATGTTTATGTTTCTTTATATCCAAAGAGAGTAAACTTGTGAGTAGCAATGTCGACCTGGCAAAAATAATAAAATAAAAACTCATCTTCTGCAGATTGCTGAAGAACAATGTGTTATCTGGATCTGTCCCTGATTCCCTCTGGCAGAATATCTCACTACTGAAGAAAGCTAGACTTCTACTGTAAAATCCTTGTTTCCCTCCTTACAGTCACTTGCAGTTCATCAACTGCTCTAATATTCCTGTTTTTTCCCATTTCCTACAGTGATCTCAGGAATAATACTCTATCACAAGTTGAAGGAGATCTAACTCCTCCAGAAAATGTCACTTTAAGGTGCCCCATAGTCGTATCTGTATCTTGGTTAGCATTTTGATGTTCTGTCTTGCATGCTTATCACAGAAAGGTTAATTTATCTCCAGGCTTGATGGTAATCCAATTTGCAAGAACGGAAGTATATCAAACGCAGGCCTCTTCTGTGAATCCATAGGAAAGGAGTGGACATCACTACCAACCAACTCAACTAATTCTGTGCTGGACTGTCCTCCTCTAGCCTGTCCCACTCCTGACTTCTACGAATACAGTCCAGCATCCCCGTTACGATGCTTTTGTGCAGCGCCTCTCAGGATTGGATATCGTCTGAAAAGTCCCAGTTTCTCATACTTCCCTCCATATGTTGATCAATTTGGCGAGTATGTTGCCGATTTTCTTCAAATGGAAGCATATCAACTCTGGATCGACTCATATCAATGGGAGAAAGGGCCTCGTCTGAGGATGTATCTGAAACTTTTTCCGAAAGTTAATGAAACCTATACAAGAACATTTAACACGAGTGAAGTTCTCAGAATCCAAGGCATATTCGCATCATGGAGATTTCCCGGTAGTGACTTATTCGGCCCATATGAGCTGCTCAACTTCACTCTGCAGGGGCCTTATTCATATGGTGCCCCTCGTTAACCTAATAAGTGTTTTCTACACAAGCAGATCTAGATTGACCTCTAACTGGAAGTCTTCTTTATCTCCTCAGTTAACTTCAACAGTGAAAGGAAAGGCGTCAGCTGGGGACGTTTGGCAGCAATAATTGCAGGGGCTGTGGTGACTGCTGTTGCGATCTCCGCCATGGTTGCGGCCTTGTTGCTTAGAAGATGCAGCAAGCACGAGCGTGAGATATCTAGAAGACGGTCTTGTAAGTGTGACCGAATCTGCCATTCCAAATCTATCCCACTGAGATTTAAAACCAAGTTTAATTGAATCTATTGTATTTGCCAGCCTCGAAGGCTTCCTTGATGAATTCTGGGATAAGAGGCTTCAGTTTCAAAGAACTAGCAGAGGCCACAGACGATTTTAGCAGCTCAGCTATGGTTGGACGCGGAGGCTATGGAAAGGTTTATAGAGGTGTGTTATCTGACAAAACGGTTGCTGCAATAAAGCGAGCAGATGAAGGGTCTTTGCAAGGTGAGAAGGAGTTCTTGAATGAAATAGAGTTGCTCTCAAGGTTGCATCATCGGAATCTAGTGTCACTAATCGGTTATTGTGACGAAGAAGGGGAGCAGGTACTCTCCTGCTGCCCAGTAAACCCGCCTGGATAAGGTGGTTTTATCAGTGAGTTATGTTTAATTGCTTATGAAGTTGCTGAATGTGCAGATGCTTGTGTACGAATTCATGCCAAATGGCACCCTGCGCGACTGGTTGTCTGGTACAAGAGCACTAAGATTCCATGTGGGTGTTTTTGGATGTGTGCCATTTAGTTTTCTCATTTAATGGAATATATATATATGTGGTGGTGCAGCTAAAGGGAAGGAGACGTTGAGCTTTGGTATGAGGGTTCGTGTTGCGTTGGGAGCAGCCAGGGGTATTCTCTACCTCCACACAGAAGCCAACCCGCCAGTGTTCCACCGAGACATCAAAGCGAGTAACATCCTGCTCGACCCCAACTTCAATGCCAAAGTTGCAGACTTTGGACTGTCCCGTCTTGCTCCTGCTTTGGAGGACGAAGAGGATGTGCCTAAACACGTATCCACGGTTGTTCGTGGGACTCCAGTGAGTGATCAAAATGTATGATGTAAAACATATTTGGCACAAGAGATGCATTGCTAAGTATTGAATGTTGTAGGGGTACCTGGATCCAGAGTACTTCCTGACACACAAGCTGACGGACAAGAGCGACGTGTACAGCATGGGAGTTGTGTTCTTGGAGCTGCTGACTGGTATGCACGCCATATCCCATGGCAAAAACATCGTGCGAGAGGTGAAGACGGCGGATGAGAGGGATATGATGGTGTCGCTGATAGACAAGAGAATGGAGCCGTGGTCGATAAAAAGCGCTGAAAAATTTGCTTCTTTGGCACTGAGGTGTAGCCACGACTCACCGGATATGAGGCCGGCGATGGCTGAGGTGGTGAAAGAGCTGGAGGCACTTCTCCAGGCAATCCCCGACAAGGAAGGAAGAGTGGAAACGGCTTCGTCCTCGTCGGTGCTCTCAACAACATCGTCGAATGTGACGAGAGACCTTTACGAGTCGGCGAGCCTTTTAGGAAGCGATCTCAGTAGCGGCGTTGTTCCCAGCATCGCTCCTCGCTGACACCAAATCATCTCTGTACAAATTCATACCCAAACACTTACTTATAAACCTCTCGCCTTTAAAGTTTTAAGTTTTAACCAATTGTTGTTGTTATCTTCCACTTACACTGCAATATATTCATGGGTCCCTCCCTATTAAAAAAAAAAAAATGTTTTGCCTCTTTATAACAAACAAAAAAAATTGTCTAAAGGCCCAATTACAAACCCTCGTGTCGTTTTACTTTCGATCGATCATCTCTGAAACTAATCGACCCGCCGGCGACGATGGATTTTCAGCAAGAGCAGGCTTGTTGGAAACTTGAACTCGACGAGGTTTTAGATCATGATTCCTCATGGGTATGCTGAAACTAGTCCTCCACCCCTTATACGATTGTCTCCGGCTTCCGCTTTGCTAAAGCTTATGCTGATGCAGGTCACTAAATTTGATCCTTCCAAAAAGAAGAAGAAGAAGAAGAAGAGGAAGCCTTTAATACGCGAAGACGGTACCTACGACATCTTGTTCCAGAAAGGACGACACTCTTCCGGTAATCTCAGTTATTGTCCCCAGGAAATCTATATAACAGCTATTATTGATGTTTGACATAACAGAGGATAACGCACCACACTGTCGATTTGGGAGACGGCTCCTTCCCGGCCACAACTTTGAGCCTGATTATGGCTATGAAGAGGTTCTTTTAGCTGAGATTTGAGCTCTTTAATAATGCTATTGGTATTGTGATTTTTCTCTTCAATGCGCTAAGTTCTCGTTTTTTTTTTTTTTTATTAAGATCCCAGCTTCTCTATGCTCTGCAGCTCTTGACTAGGGTGTTTGATATGCTTCGTGAGGACGGTCTCGAGGTTTCTACAGAGAGGCCAAGAACCGTGATGATGCCTCCCCGGCTCCTTGCACAAGGGACTCAGATAACAGTTGGTTTAAACTTTGGTCGTCTCTGCAGAACGTATGACTTGTTTTGTTGTTTCGTTATCTATCTGTGAACGTACTAGCTGTTGAGCTGTGTATCACTTTCAAAGATATGTTTGTTCAGGATGCATAGGAAGCCAGGTCACGCTATGAAATTCTTACTTGGCCAAATGGAGACAAAGGGATTGCTCAACAAACAGCAGCAGCTAGAGATGAAGGGTATAGTGTCTTCTCCGGATTTCCAAGCTGTGTTCCGGCGATACATTGGTAAGTTCCTTAATTAGTTTCCGATGTTCATCTTCTTCTTTTTTTTTTGGCAATGGGATTCTTGTCTGATATGTATACATTGTGTCTTAGATGCGTTCGTGATCTGCAGCTGCTGCAGAAGTCCTGACACAGCTCTCGCGGAGGAGAATGGTCTTTTCACTCTCAGATGTGAGATGGTAAGTAGAATACTAATCTCTGCAAGTATCTAATTGCTGCGTTCGGATCAGAGGAAAGACGAGGAGATAGAAGACAGATATATTGATCTCGTTTGGTTCTGTTGTCTTACAGTGTGGTTTAATAGCATCGATCAAAGAACCGAATCCCCTGTGAATATGGAACTTCAAGAGCTGAGCAAAGTCACATTGTAAGATTTACTATAGTGGTTTCTTCTGATTTTGATAGTCAGTTTTACAATCTTGAACCAGAAGATGTTTTCTTTACAATACTGATTAAAGTTTCTGCGTCCTGAGAGATGTAGGACCAAAACTCTCAGAAAACTTTGTGAGTGTATTCCTAATACAACTTCTTTTAATGATTTAAGTTTCTGAGAAAACGCAAACGGATGCAAATTTGCAACAATAAAAAAGTAACGTTTCTGTTATATGCACGTAATGTAAGTAATGCAAAAGCACGATCGCTATTTCCGGCAACTGAGATGTCACACCAAAGAGAATTTGCTTTATGTATGCAATTTCGTGCTCAACCAGAAAACCGGGGGAGGGGGGGGGGGGGGGGGGGGGGGGGGNGGGGGGGGGGGGGGGGGGGGGGGATGGAGGACAACTGTATCTGCCTTTTTTTTCCCTTTTACCGTGGGCAGAAGGTTAGTAAGCTTTCTGGAGTTAATCATTTTATTTGTGAAATGACTTGAAAGATGGGTTGGTCTGAAGAAAGAAACTGAGTTTGACATGTCAGCTAACTCCACTGTCGAGAAGTGGGTGTTCTTCGAATCTTAGCGTGGCAGTGACACGTTACTTTGGAGTTGTCTCACATTTTAGTCCTCTGATTGAGACCTAGGACCGATGTGCTACAAGTTGTATCTCTCTGGTTTGGGAACTAGGAACGTTTCTCTTGCCTTGTAAGTTAATAGTTTTGGAATTTAATAATCTAGTCCATGTTTTATTGGCTTTCTTGGTATGAATATATACCTAAACATGTAACCAGGTGAAGATGAAACTCTTCTCATCCATAAACCTGGGAAAATGAAGGACCATCTTGGATTCAGATTCGTGCTCTGCTCTGCGGTTTTCATGATTCTAACACAACAAAGAGCTCTTGCAGACATTGACAGCGAGTCCCATGGGTACACTATTACTAATGATCATTCAATAATTCATCTCGGAATTATTTGACAGGAAAGAATGACAGATTGAGACTGTTTTTGAAGGGTTAACTCAGAATCAGTAGAAGAAGAAGAATGGGAGATGGTGCAGAGGAAAGGGATGCAATTCACCCTAAATGGACAACCATTCTACGTGAATGGCTTCAACACATATTGGATGATGACTCTTGCAGCTGATAATTCTACGAGAGGCAAAGTGACGGACGTGTTCCAACAAGCCTCTGCAGTTGGATTGACGGTAGGCAGGACATGGGCTTTCAACGACGGCCAATGGAGAGCTCTCCAGAAATCTCCCTCTGTTTACGATGAAGATGTCTTCGAGGTATCTATCTATCTATCTACGTACAGCTAAAGATTCTTCCTTTTTAGGACTCTCTTCTGTTTAAAGGTTTGAGCAATTGGGCAGGCCCTGGACTTCGTGCTAAGCGAGGCCAGAAAGTACAAGATCAGACTTATACTGTCATTGGTCAACAACTGGAACGACTATGGCGGCAAAGCTCAGTACGTTAAATGGGGCAACGCCTCCGGCCTCAATCTCACCTCTGATGACGACTTCTTCACCAATCCCATCCTCAGAGACTTCTACAAATCTCATGTCCGGGTGATTATTCCATCCATCTCTGCGAAATTCATTGCTTATTTATCCCAAAAAAATTGTAACTTGAATGTGGTTGATTGCAGACGGTGCTGAATCGAGTGAACACCTTCACAAACATCACTTACAAGAACGACCCCACAATCTTCGCCTGGGAACTCATGAATGAGCCCCGTTGCCCCTCTGATCCCTCCGGTGACAAGCTACAGTCTTGGATACAAGAAATGGCGGCGTTCGTGAAGAGCTTAGACGCTAAACATTTGGTGGAGATAGGACTCGAAGGCTTCTATGGTCCCTCTGCCCCAGCGCGAACCAAATTCAATCCCAACCCCTACGCTGCACAAGTCGGAACCGACTTCATCAGAAATAATCAGGTTCTTGGCGTCGATTTTGCTTCGGTTCACGTCTATCCAGATTCCTGGTAAGTTTTTGATGCAAAATACCAAGAAACACACACTGTCCTGAATCTGAAAACGGAGAACAGCTGAAAATGCAGTAAATGAATTGCAAACTGTAGGATATCTCCGGCAGTATCAGATTATTTCCTGGAATTCACTAGCTCGTGGATGCAAGCTCATGTGGAGGACGCAGAGATGTACTTGGGAATGCCGGTTCTGTTCACAGAGTTTGGTGTGTCCGCACATGACCTTGGTTTCAACACATCTTTCCGTGACATGATGTTGAATACGGTGTACAAGATGACCCTTAACTCGACAAGGAAAGGAGGGGCTGGTGCCGGGAGTCTGGTGTGGCAGGTCTTCCCTCAGGGAGCAGAGTTCATGGATGACGGTTACGCGGTCTACCTCACAAGAGCTCACACCGCTTCAAAAATCATATCTCTGCAGTCCAAGCGGCTCGCCATCTTCAACTCCTTGTGTTGCTGGAGATGCAAGTGGGGATGCAAGAAAAAAAATCACACTGCTCTCGATGCCCTACTCTCGCACGACGAGCTTTGAGTTATTAAAACCTTTTGTGAATCACAACTATGCGAATACAAATATCAGTGTATACAAGTGTTTAATATATGTGTGTTAATTGAGATGAGTGAACTTACCCGCTGAGAGATTCCAGACCAGTATCATCAATACATACATATACCTCTGCAGCCTCTGAATAAGACCTGATGAGGGCTGTTTTAATATGCAAAACCGCTCAGGCAAAGAAAAAAAGACGTTTGATTGTGAATCAAGAAGCAGAAAGTATATATATATTAAAGGAACAGAGTTGTGTACATTTACATGATAAGAATAAATGAGTTACTTGCTGAAACTGAGCTTTGAAAGAACAGCGGCCGCTTGATCAGCACCCAACAAAAAATAAGGGTGTCTGAGAGCAGCGGCGGCTGAAAGGCGTCGGCGTCTCTTGGATATGAGTTTAGTGACGAGGTCCCACCCTCTGCCCGAGTCCAGATCTAGTATGCTCAAGTCTGGCCTCGTCCGAGTCCTGTCCCGCCATCTATTCAGATCATATTCAACTGACTTGATCTCGAAATTGAAATTCTTCAGACCCGCAGAAGATCTTAAGGTCGGAACCGCCATTTGCAGAAGCACTATCCCAGCAGAATACATATCAAACAGATCGGGACTGTTGAGCTGTAACCAAAAAAATCAAAAACTCAAGTCAAAGAGCACAAACATTGAATATATTCTTTTACAAAAACCACCTGCCACAGAATCGGGGAAAGCAAGGCGGCTATTGGCTCGGGAGGGGGACTTGGCGTTTTCTCAGGGAGGACATAGAGCTCAGGAGGACAGTAGTCAGGATCTAGCAATGTGCGATCCGGGATGTAATTCTTGCCGATGCGAAGATCAGCAGCTGCACCAAAGTCTATGAGCTTAATCTGCCCCTTCTTTGTAACCACCAAGTTGGCCGGCTTCACGTCCCGGTGAACAATGCCCGTATCGTGGATTTTCCTGAGAGATGTAATGATCTGGCGCATGATCTGCTTAATGATCAATGCACGACGTTTCACAGATTCCACACCCTGAAGAACACGCCCAAACATGATGGACTCCAGATTGGAAGGAAAGCTCCGATCTTTCATGTAATCAGCGAGGTCACGGTCTCCCTGTTGAGGGGAAAAAAAAACCAACTCTGAACATTCATCAACGCAAGTCCAATGTCATATACACTATGTTATAAGGTAAGAAGAGCACCTCGAACCTCCAGACGAGCCATTTGCCACCTTTTGTAAACATAGTATTGGTCTTGTCGGCGACAAAGCTTCCGAGGAACTCAGCACAGGTCTCAGGAGCCGCCCTTGAGAGTCTGTAGTTGAACCACTCTTCGTACTCGCCGAATTCCTCCGCTCCTCGTACTCCCACCTTCACCTTCTTGAGAATGACTCGCTGCTTGAAGTCGCCGGTAAAGTCTATAGCTTTAAGTGTTGCTTTGCTAACCCTAGAAGAATTCTTGGGAAGAAGGACGCCCGAATAGACGACGCCGAAAGACCCTTCGCCGAGTTTCTCTGTGACCAAGAAATCGGACCTCTTCAGCCTCCTTGTCCCAATAAGAGTGTCGAGGCCAAGCTGGAGTGGAGCGAGGAGGTAGGCGTCAATGGCGCCGATGAGAACACCAGGCCTCGCCGTCAGGTAAAACCACACAAGTCCGGCGGATGCAACGAGTTCCCATTTCTGGGTATCAGAAAATTTGCCCAAGGATTCATCGAAAGCAGGGAGATGGGAGAGAGATTGGCCCACAAAATCAACAGGAATGTCCGCCGGAGAAAAGCTGCATCTCATCCGGAAAAGGCTGTTTTGGGTTGGAAAGAGAGTGGGAGGGGAGAAACCGCCGGTAAAACATTTGAGATGCGACTGAAATGCGCCGGCGATGGCGGGGGAGAGAAGAGAAGCCATCTTATCTTTTCTTCTTTCTTTGGTTGCTTCTTCTTCCCCCAAAATTTTCTTACTTCATTTGTGTCTGTGTGGTGAGGGCCTCGGGACAAAAACTGAACCGAACGAACCGAACTTAAACCGATCCAAATCAAACCATATCTTATTATATCTCAACGTGATCGTGATACGTAAGATAATTCTCACTTACGAGATCGTGACATATGTCGTTGTTAATTACCATCGCGACATGTGTCCAAATAATAATTTGAATAAAAGGAAAAAATAAAAACGGAAATTAAGATTCTACAATCATGAGATCGTGACATTTGTAAAAAAAAAAAACGAAAAGATAACAATGCAATAATATAAACTTTCCTATAAGATAAAATAACAAAAAAAATAAAAAAATTGTGTTTTATTTAAATAGAAACTAATATAATTTAACAAAAATAAAGTAAGAGAACAAATATAAACNTAAAGCAAAAGTAATACACCAAGTCTTAAATAAACTTTAAAAAAAAAAGTCATAAACTAAAATGTATAATAAGGTAATCGACGTCTTCTACCATATTCATTTGTGATGGTATCATGCAAAGCTTCCATCGCTCTATCACCGGTCGGCTCATATGGAATATGTCCACCATGATCATCATCACTGCTACTATCATCAACTTCTTTTTCTCCTGCTCCTTCTTCATCACCATGAACATGATAATCTTCTCTGTTTTGCCAACGTACAAAATCATAATCTTCCCGATCTGTATCACGTATGAAGTTGTGTAGTGCCATCATCGCTGTTACAAGCTTAATCCACTTAGTCAAACCATACTTTGGATGCTTACGATCCAAAATCCTCCATTTTGTTTTCCATACTCCAAATGTTCTTTCAATAGATGATCGCAAACCCGAATGCTTTCGGTTGAACAACTCTCGTGTGTTTGTAAGTGGTCCTCCTCTAGCAAATTGCTCAAGATGATATCGCATCTTACGATGTGGACCAAGATACCCTGTCCTGGTGGAATATCCGGAGTCAACTAGATAGTACTTTCCATTAGGCGGATGTGGAAAAGAAGATTCATACCTCGCACAATGAGTCTTCTTCTGGTTTTAGTGTATCCACTGCAAACTTGAGGAGAACACTCAAAACGTCATCAAGTTTCTTTTTCACTATATCTAATGACCGTTGATATCTTTCAGCTATAACCAGCTTAGTCATATCTTGACCAACCACCTCAAGAAACATGGCAACAAATTCCTCAACGTAGACATTTTCATACTCCCTTAACCCATATCGCCTAGCTAGCATCTTACATAAATCTTCAAAAGTTATTTGCTTCATTCGAAGAATATCATAGCATTGCTGATTTGATCCATGCATAAGCTGTTGAACATGACACCATCCTGCTCATCGATTTGTTCTATGACTCAATCTATTAGCAGTAAGCAAATCAAACAAACCAAGCTCATCATCATCATCATCATCCAATATCCATCTTCTAACCATCTGCAAAACCATATTGAAAAATTCAAAAACTTATATATAAGACTAAAAACATAATTGTAAACCAGAAGACATAAACGAAGTTATAAACCAAAATTATATATATAATAATAAAGCTGAAATCATTATCCAAAATACTAAAAAGTCATCATCAGTAGTTATAAACAAAATTACTATATCATAAACAAAAAGCATAAACAAAAGTCAATCATAGAGTTTTGTTTCGGTCCTATGCTCCAAATAGCTAATCTTGTCTTCAACACTAGAAAACGCTACAAAACCCTGGCGGTTCGCTGCATCGGCTAGAAGATGATCAACCGATGCTCGGTGAAATGGAGACCACTTCCTCACTCCAGACAATTCATTAAGTACTTCTAGTACACGCTCAACACTAGAAGCATATTCATGCTCCAACATCTGTTCCGCTATTTTATTTTTCTGCGCAAGAATTGTATTGCGTGCAACAGAAGTCTCTATAACTACATATTTCTCTTTACGCCTTCTTTTTGTTCTTGAACTTGCAGCTTGGGTTTGTTTCCCTACATCTTGGGTTTGTGTCTCTGGCACTTGCATGTCTATATCAACATGATCAGCTTCATCCTCGTTATCTCCATTCACTATAGAATTTAAACTAGCTTCTCATTGTTGAGCACTCCATCCTTATGCTCCAGTCACAGTAATACCACCAAATTCCCCTTCAAACAAATCCATATTAGGAAGCGGTTTCTCTCTGTATTTTCTAGCACCGTCCCATTCCTATATATAACAAAAATAAACAAGAAGTATTAGCTAAAAGGACTAAACCATTTTTGTCTTAAACATAACTTTTCATCCGACAATACTCCAAAAAAAAAGACAAACAGCGATGCAAAGTAGCTGCTATGCTAACACTTAACAAACCAAATTCTGTCCTAAACAAATCAAAAGTTCTAATCTAAAGATTCTTTTGCCAATTTCAGAAACCAGAGGAACAAAAAGAGATCAAACATGTATATGAGAAAGGAAATGTTAATTACCGCTATTCGTTGATCCCCACCAATCATTAGACATGTCCAATCTTCCCATATCATCATATCCAAGTCCGGTTCTATTGTGAGTTAACTTGTTGAATTTGACCCATGCTTTTCTACTAGAATCATACTTGTTTTTGAATTTTTCCCATTGGAGGAATCCCCTCCCAAAATTTTCTTCAAACTTCTTTATAATGAAGTCTTTCCAGTTTGATTCATTCCAAACTTCGTTTTGTTTCCTTTTTTTCTCATCCACATAGAGATGAAAAAAATACCGACATTCCTCATTGGACCAATTCTAACAAATAATTCACAAAATCAGTCACAAGATCAACCAATAAATAACCCACAAATTACTTACATCAATATTTCTTGCCATATTTCCTGTTTATCTATGATTCTTTCTCAAAACCTGCATAAGACAAAAGAAACAACTCAGTTGCATTAATAAAGAACAAATCAAAACACAACACAACTGAAACTACAAATTTTGAATCATTGATCGGAAACTAACAACATAACAACGATAGTGATTTCAATGACTAATCATCAAGGAGGAATCATTATCTTCCTCCATAAACTCCTAATTCATAAACTCTTATTTTAATTTCTTCAAACTATTTTTTCAAATCCTCAAAGACAGTCAAAGTGAATCCCTTATTATCTAAATCATAAAGACAGCGAACTAGAACGATGGAATGTGGTGAGAATACAAACCTAGCCTTATTCTATCTCTATATTTTCCTCAACGCTGCATCTTCCAGCTTCGCCTAAAACAAGTCGAAAACAAAACCCATTATACGCTAAGCAAAAAAACAAACCCTCTAACCTATAGAGAAATCACACAACAAATTGAAGAAAATCGAAAAGCAAACCAAAAGTTACGCTTGCTTCAAATCTGAAAAGAAGAGAGAGACATGGGAAGAGAGAGAAGAAGATGAATGGAGTTTGGGAGATGGGTTTGAAGCATCTCTTGCTCCTGACCCGTTTAAACTCAACTGCAATACATAAAGTTCGACTTGAGGAAGAAGATGGAGATGAATGGGGAAGATGGAGTTTCGGCGCAGAAAAGAGATCAAAACTTTAGATAGGGTAAATGGTATTTTCTGTAATTCACAAATATTCATAAGGTTATTTTTGTCTTTTGCATCTTTAGTCGCAACATTTTTAATCGCGATGCTGAATTTCAGTAGCGGCCAAAGATTTGAGACGCAAAACGCAGCGGTTAGTCACAAGAGACTGCGACAGGTAAACGAACACCGAATAGCCGCAAGCCGCAGGAGGCTGCGACTACCAAACGAACAGACCCATTAACAATCAAAGTATATAATGGAGATTAAAAATTATTGCAATTTGCAACTTGGTATAAAAAATAGGAAATGGGAACCCGTGACACGACCCATCTGCGTATGCCACCACCTAAAGAAGTCAAAGATAATTAAAATAAATTGTACGTAACGTGCATGGCTAGATCTTTTACCCCTGGTCCATTATAAAATTCATCGATAAATTCAAAAAACCTAAAAGGGTGATAATGCAAGTTGCAAATTCATTTTTTTTTAAACTGCATATTCATATAAATCCAATATCTACAGACTAGCTATACAGTTCTAAACTTACAATTTTGTTTTCTTTAAAATGTCGATCATACTACTTTCGAAGAAAACCCACGTTATGAATGAAATAGGAAAGAAAAATATGTGTGTATTTTTTTTTTAATTAAAAGACTTTTTTATTGAATTGCATAAGAAATAGAAGAGTTACGAGCCCAAACAGGCTATACATGTATTTAATGGGGGAAGGCCCAATACATGTCCTACACCAGAAAACAAGAGAACTTAATCGTATTATATAAAGTTGGATCTCTCAGCGTGAGCGTGGCACGTAAGATAATTTTCATTCACGAGATCATGACATATGTCGTTGTTAATTACGATCGTGACATGTGTCAAAGTAATAATTTGAATAAAGAGAAAAAATAAAAATGGAAATTAAGATTCTAAATCATGAGATCGTGACATTTGTAAAAAAAAAAAAAACGGAAAATAACAATGCAATAATATAAACTTTTCTATAAAACAAATAACCAAAAAAAAATGGTGTTTTATTTGAATAGAAACTAATAAAATTTAAAAAAATAAAGTAAGAGAAAAAATAGAAACTATAAAATAAAAATAAAAAATATAAACTATAAAATTTATATAGAGTAAAGTAAGAGAAAAAATAGCATGACACGTAGGATAATTCTTACTCACGAGATCATGACATGTGTAATTGTTAATTAAGATCGCGACACGTGTCAAAGTAATAATCTGAATAAAATGATAAAATAAAAACTGAAATTAAGATTCTAACTTACGAGATCGTGACATGTGAAAAAAAGGAAAATAACAATTTAATAATATAAATTTTCCTATAAGAAAAAATAACAAAAAAAAAAATTAAGATTAGAAATTTATTTTTGAAACCCTCTCATTCATATAGAGGGAATGTTTACCATATTTATGGGTAATATGGATCAATTTCGAATTTTCTTAATTGTGAATAACAAACATAATATATAGATAACTAAACATGAGTCTTAATTAAAAATCTAATCATGCGGTCATATTTACGCGAGTTATCAATTTAAAAGTTTAATATAGTTTATCTTTTATCCGCGTATCACGCGGGATATAATCTAGTTCTATATATAACCCAATGGGTTGAAGTTTTTTTCAACCCAAACGGTTCGGTTTTAACTCAACGTGTTTTTTTTAATTAGTTAATTAATAATATTAAAAATATAAACACATATGTGGGATCTTCGGTTCTTCGGTCCTAAACCCACGTTTTCCTTTTTTGTTTTCAACTTCCATTTTTTTTTAATTTTTCAACATGATTAATATATATTATCTAACCCTATTAGCTAAGTATTCGATTAAAAGCGAGAAAACCTAAAAAGTTACAAACCCTTATAGTTAAGCGCCGGTTAAAGTCTCCTTCTCGGTTAAACCTAAAAAGTTTTTTGGTTTTAGACTTTAGGGAATGGATTTTTTTATGGCTTCGTTTTGCTTACGTTTCGTTAGGATTCTTGTTTTTATAAGTTGGTTTTTTTTTAAGTTTTTTGGGAATAATTTTTTATTATTATTGATCTTGCTAAAACGACGTTGTTTTGGCAATGTTGAATCTTGAAACTCAGACCAAAACGACATCGTTTGGGTCTGACCAATAAAAAAATAAAATGACCAAATCTCAAACCAGCGTTCCACCTGTCAGCCACGTCTCTACCGTTGACGGAGTAATTAACACCGTTTACGGTTTTGATGGAATTGACCTAATTTCATAAGTTCATGTAGGAAATTTAAATTATTAAGTAGTTGATTTTGTTTTTGGCATGACTCAATACCTCGTGTATGAATAATCAGGAGACGAATACTTCATAGGGGAATAAGCTAAAATCCCAAAATATTTCCGGTGGCAAAAAGAGCTTTTAAATAAACAACACAAGTGAGCTTTGATAAAAGGATAGACTGGACATAAAAACCGGAACCGAAATACCGGAACCAGAACCCATTCGAAATTACCGGTTCGGTTCGGTTTTGGTTATGGCCAAAATATCCATTGGATTATTGATATTTGTGGATATCGGATAATACCCGGAACCGAACCGGAAATATTTTGGGTACCCGAATTATAATTATATACCCAAAAATATTAAATATATATCAGGTTTTTGGGTATATTTTTGGTATTATGAGTATATTTTCTTTAGTTTCTTTCGGGTATATTTTCGGGTTTTTGGATATAATTTTGGGTTTACGGGTATATTTTTGGTATTTCGGGTATATTTTCTTTAATTTTTTCTGGGTTTTCGAGTATATTTTCGGGTTTTTTGGTATATTTTTGGATTTCGGGTATATTTTAGGAATTTCAGATAATAAATACCCAAAACCGATTAAAATCCAAAAAAGTTCGGATATTTTTTTGTTCTTAAATCTCGGAATCGAACCGATCCGGAACCGACTGGTACCAAACCAAAAACATTTTAGTACCTATATGGATCATAAACCTCCCTACCCAAAATACTCGAAACCAATCGAACCGAATACCCGCATGCTCAGGGCTACTTTGGCATCTGCAATGGGGCTGGCGGCTGGAGAATCCAAGGATAACATATCGGTCCAGCACTTGTCAAATTAAGTTTGTTATGCATAGCGGACCAAATACATGAGAGAAATCCAGCTCGGCGCTGTCGTCGGAGGCAACATCTGGCAAGGTGATACACAGAAAAAGATGTGGCTTGACGACAGCACGAAACCGAGAGGAAACCATACTGGATTGTGAGGGAGACCATCCGTCACCGTCACCCAAGAAAAATAAATCAAAATTGGCCCATGTAGGTTTCGAACCTGCGACCTTTGCATTATTAGCACGACACTCTAACCAACTGAGCTAATGGGCCGCTCGCTTAATATTTTCTCAAAATACTACAAATTAATTAAATTTATTTGTATTAAGAAGACAAGCACAAACTAGACAGCCATTCAAAAGTAGGTAGAAACGGTCACAGATTCATGAACCAAAAACAATGATCTTGGGTGCCATGCATAATCAGAGAAACAAAATTCGGTGGAATTGAATATTTTTCTAAAATTTTACCATTTATTATGAAAACAAGTAGAAAACAATTTTACCTAATTTCACTTAATTCTATCGGAAAAAAAACTATTTTTGTTCACAAAATTTAAAAAAATTGTTCATCTACTATTTTCAAAATGAATGAATGGAACAAAATTATTGTTCTATAATCTTAATTCCACTAATATCTATTCCACTCATCTCTATTCTTCTTATTTTTCTAATGGTCACCATTTGGACCCCTTGTTTTTTTTTTTTTTTTTTTTTGTTATGGACTAAAATCTTATGACCCACACATACATTGATTATACGGTGTATTTGAGAATGGCGTTTTCTTTTGGCCAATACAAGCTAGTAGTGGTGCTTCACTTAATTTAAGCGAGATTGTATGTATGTATATCCATTCCATCAACCTCTTGAATACAAGGTAGATTAACTAATCTCTAATTATAAAATATATAACTCCAATTGCCCAATTAGAAGAGAACGAATAAAAAAATATAGGGAAAATCGCATTTTAAACTTTCATGAATAAAAATGTAGCATTTTAAACCTTGAAAGATTTGCACTAGTGATAAGCTCAAATGTAATACCCTAAAGTACTAACAGGTTTGTCGATTGTAGTATTTAGGGATCGAATCCACAGAGACTCGAGAATCACACAATAGATTTTAAAGGTTCGAATTAAGCTAAGTGATCAATGTAATTGAAAGCAATAACGTAAATTAAACGGTTGTAAATTCGATGGAGGAAAGATAGGTTCATGGTATTTCTCAGGAAATCAGATAATGCAGATTAACTAATTGGTCAAGGTTCAGGTTAAGCTCGGTTCTTGAACTTAAATCACTAAGCTATAACTAACCAACTGTCGTTGCGAGAGTTATCTAAGTCTAAATCTTAGAATTCCAAATCTCTTTGCAAATCTTAAAGACTAAACTAGCTTTAAGTCCAGGTTTGATCTGTTCACAAAACAACTAAATCAAATCTCTTTGCAGATAGTTATTTTGCTCACCCTAGATTCTATCAGATTATCAATTGCATTGTCGTGCCTAATCGATTAACCTAAGATCTAAGTTTCAGGTGATCAATCTAGAATTAGCTTTAAGAACAACCTAAAGTGAAGAACTAATTCAGATTATGAATCCTAACCAACTAATTAACCTAGCATTCAATAAAATCCCTTATGAGAACCCTAAACCTAACAGGAGATCTACTCAGACATGGAGATTGAAACAATAAACATAACTGAATAAATCTCTGAAATAAATAAATAAGATGAGAGTAAACAAGGGTTCGAAATCTTCTCTCGGATGAACAGAGTTTCAGACTTGTCTCCCTCAGAAAGCTATCTCACAGAAAACCAAAGTAAAATAATGCGTCCAACAAAAGTGGCTGACAAACCTAATTATAATCCTAAAACACGTTATGGGGCTTCTTGTAATTATTAAAGTCTTCTGGGCTAATGTGCAATTTCATCAGACTTTTAAAAAGTCGCGATCCTTCTCTTCATGCGATGGGTATCGACCGACACCATAAGTGGTATCGATCGATACCAAGCTTCTGTGTCGATTCTTCAGGTTGGTGTCGATCGACACCAGGACTTCAACTCGATCCTTCAGCTACATGATCCTTGCTTGGCTCCAAAATGCTCCAATATCTCCAATTCAACTCCAAACGTACCTAAACCTGTAAAGACTCGAAAAGACTCCAAAATACTATAAAGACTCTATAAATAAGACTTATATCATGGTTAAAAACGGATAAAAACCATGATATATCAACTAGCATTTTAAACCTTCAAGTTAACGAAACTAACACATTAAACCTTCAATGTGGCAACTTTGTTCGCACCGTAACGGAACAGTGAAGTCTGTTACGGAATAGTTAACTCCGTTGATTTACCGTTGATTTAATGAAAACGTGTGATTATTTTATTATTTTTGAAATTACAAAAAAAAAAAATATAATAATAATAATAAACCATAAGTTAAATGAAAAGAAACTTACCCGACAAAAAAAAAAAAAATCCCCAAATCGATTTGGAGATTTAGGGTTCTTGAGAGAAAACCCAGAAAATCGAAAAAGAACAAATTTGCCATATTGAAGAATAATTTCCTACGATTATGTCTGAAATGATTATATACTTTTTTTGCAATGATGATATCTTCAAATCTTCATCTCCACATTTCTTCTTAATTTACTTTACCATGCATCGATTGGATAATACAGAGTGATTTTGATTTACTAGCTAAATACAATTTGGTGAATGAAAAGAAATAGTAAAATTTAATAAATTAGGAAAGCATCGGAGTGTGGTGGTCGGAGGAAGAAGACGAAAGTGGTGATTGTGGGAGGTACGGGCTACTTGGGTCAGCATATCCTTCAAGATTTCGCCGGCAACAATGGTGGAGACCGATACGACGTCGCTTTCACTCATCACTCTTCTCCCCTTCCCCGCATCTTGCTCGACGCTTTCCCTCATTTCCTCGCGTTTCCTCTCGACCTCAAATCCGTTCTAGGCTTCGATTCCATTACCCAGGACTTTGGTCAAGTTTCGATTTATCGCCGATTCCGTAATCTCTTGCTCGATTATGCTTTCTTTCGCCGAAACTTCTCTAGATTCGTATGACATTTGCGTAGATACGGATCAATGATCGGAAATTTTGTTAACAATCTAGAGTTTGCGAGCATTACTTACCATTTAAATGCATGACATTCTGGTGGAATTGGATATTCTTCTAAAATTTTACCATTTACTATGAAAACAAGTAGAAAACAATTCCACTCAATTCCACGGAAAAAAAAAACTATTTTTGTTCACAAAATTTTAAAAAATTATTCTTCTACTATTTTCAAAAAAAATGAGTGGAATTAAATTATTGTTCTATAATATTAATTCCACTAATATCTATTCCACTCATCTTTATTTCTATTATTCTTCTAATGCTCACCATTTGGACCGCTTGTTTGCTTTTCTTTTTTTTTTGTTATGGACTAAAATCTTATGACCCACACATACATTGATTATACGGTGTATTTGAGAATGACGTTTTCTTTTGGCCAATACAAGTTAATTTAAGCGAGACTGTATGTATGTGTATATCCATTCCATCAACCTCTTGAATACAAGGTAGATTAACTAATCTCTAATTATAAAATTTATAACTCTAATTGCCCAATCAGAAGAGAACGAATAAAAAACAATATATATAAAAAAAAAAAGACAATTTCAGCATTTCACACGGAAAGAGATGAATGAAACATGATTCATCAGAAGTGGTATTAGTGATGTTAATACGGGTCTGAAGCCCGCGGACCTAAACGGGTTTGATATAAAATTTTGACATGTTATCTGTTTATTAATATGTATAAGAAACGGATATATATGTTTAGGCCGTTTATTAAACGGGTATACCCACGAAATAAACGGATACTCTTTTAAGCATGTATAGATATTTTTTTAAAACATCTTTTATTATATTTTAGTTGTTGTAATAATATGTATATTTTCAACAATCCCACAAATTAAAAAGAAAATATTATAAGTTATGATTCATAACTATCAGAATTTAAAACCTAACATGTAATTTAATTTTATAATATACATATTATTACAATAACTTATATATAATATAAAATGTTTTAAAAAAAAAACTATACGGGCCCAAACAGATACATGTTTATTTCGTGGGTTTGAAAGTCTGGACGGCCCGTATTAACATCACTAATCAGAAGCAATAAGACAAATAGAGAAATCAGAAAGGGAAGAAACAAAAACGAAAAGTAGCCGTTAAGCGCCGAACCCAATTCAAATTCAAAAAAAAAAAGAAGCATAAATCCATTTGCTGCTGGGTTCTCTCGAAAAAAAAAGAGAAAAAAGGAAATGAAATCTTCAGGTAGAAAGGCTCTCCAGCCCAGAAACATCTTCCTTGTCCCAGCAGCAGAAGCAGATACGCAAACCCTAAAGAAGCCCAAAGATGAGCTGCTTTTTTCCAAGGAGAAACTTGTTATTCTTCCCGTTCAGGTTCAGGTTCAGGTTCCGGTTGTTGAATCGATGGACGCTTCTCTTGCGGAGGAGCTGAGCGCCTTCAAGAAGAAACTGGAGAGGTTGAGAGATGATGAGGAGAGGAGTGAGAAATTGCTGGAGGAGAGAGACGAGGCCATGGATGTGCAGATGAAGCATCTCCTGGAGAGAGGAGAGATCCAGAAAAGGCTTGAAATCGAGGTCGATCGTCTCTTTAGATTGAAGGAGCTCCACGCCTTTTCCTCCGTAAGCAACCAAAATCAATCTCTGTTTCGATTTCTCAACAAACATTAATGAATTTCTATTGACTGTAATTGTCGTCAGAAAATATCCCCGATCCGATCTCTGAGAGCAAAAGAGCAAGAGAAGAGGAAACGCGTAATGCCATCTTCTTCTTATCCATTAACTTATCTTTTCATTTTCGCGAAAGAAAGAACCGTGCCGGTTTGTTGTTAACTTGTTGTCGATCCGGATATTTCAGGAACCAGTGGCAGCGGATGAACCGGAAGAAGATAGTTAGAGATGATGAAGAAGCAAACAATCTTGGGCTTTGATTCTCTCTCTTCTCATTTGTGTAATGCCTTGTTACTACAATTCCCTTCTTGGGCCCCTTCTCTCATCCATAGGCCCAATTCTTATTTCACCTTTGCTCTCTCTCTCTCTTTTGTTTTCCACTACTGCAAGCATTTAATTATAAGTTTTGATTTGTTGATCCTACATGACAAATTTAGTTGTGTTTCACTAAACAAACACTATTATCCAATTGATTTTATATTTTTTTCTATTCTAAATTTAGGAGTCTGGAATGAGCATTACTTACGTTAGCTAGCCCAACACATTTAAGGCCATCTATCAGCTACCAGCTTTTTTTTAAGTGTATTAGTATATTATTAAAATGGAAGATAATGGAATCAAAATATGCCCAAACAATGAAAGCATGGGGCCCGCGTTCATAACAATCAAACAACAATTATTGCCATCGCCTCTATTTTAAGTATCAATTAGGTGGCTCATAATCATTCACTTTTTATTTTTATTTTTATTTTTGTTTGTTCATATATAACATATTAAATCTAGTGATCTTATTAGTTGTTAAATTAAGATCCAAGTTGAATACAAGAAACGACAAACACACACCATTTATATTATTAGTCTCGAATCCAATGAACGTGATTAATTCCAACTTTTCTAGTCCTATTCTATCCCTTGTCAGCCATATTTAAATGACCAAGACAATTTTATTTCAACAATTTAGAACCTGCATACGTTATAAAAAAAAATTCATGGACTGAAAGAAAAGAAACAAATTATAGACCTATTAACTACTGTATTTTTTATTAAAAAAAAATTAGTGAAATGACGAATTGTAGAGGGAGTTCGAACTCTATACTTGCAAACATAAACCAACTAAGTTATTATATGGAAGGTTGGAAGCATGAGTTTTCTATTGCTTCTGTTTAGAACGGGTCGAATTATATTTTCTAACACCACGTATAAATTTGATTTGCAATCTTTTACCACAATATACGATTAAAATAAAAAAATACGCAAAATATTATTCTTTTGAAATATTTTATCATTTGTTATATTATTATTAAGTGACTATGATTATAAAAGTTGTCTTCTAAGAATAGCTATTTTCATTATTTTGTTACTGTACAAGACTATAATCATCTACTGTGTAAATTATTTTTAAAAAAACTAATTTACTTTGCCATGTTTTTTAACGTTTTATATGAATATTTTCTCAAAAAACATATTTTTATCTTGCTGATAATTCTTTAAAACACTAATCTAATTCGTATTATTTGTTTGATTATATCTACATTTTGAATGTGTCGACTGTTGACTTCTAAACCATACGTAAACAAAAACGAGAGAGAGAGAGAGAGAGAGAGAGAGAGAGAGAGAGAGAGAGAGAGAGAGAGAGAGAGAGAGAGAGAGAGAGAGAGAGAGAGAGAGAGAGAGAAGAGTACTACTTGCACAATAGGATAAAATAGTTTATTGTATTGGAAGTATTATCTTTAGGTTGGTCTCATTAATTTGAAGATAAACGTTTTTATTTGTTTGATAAGGGTGTTTAATAGTTCTGTTTAGCGGATATATTATGAGAAGATTGGATCGAAACTAGCTAAGATTAAGCTTCATCATAACGTGACAGGGTTTAGTTATTACACCTGCGGTGACGTTGAGCACGTCATCTAATGGTGCGCAAGTAGAAAACATTTCGGTAATTAAGTCCGTCGGAGACTAACACCGTTAATATTCCACATGCATGTTAATTTTCAACTAGTACTGGACGAGATAAGACTATATATAATACTACATTACCATATATGGCATTAAGATCCTACTAACTTGTTAATTAATGATTTGATTAACGTTGCGGTTATTTAACTACGTACCTACTATAAATAAGTGACATTTTGTATTTTTTAATGTAAAATGATAACTAATACCCCTACAATCTGCTACTCTACAATTCTTGTAATTTATTACGATATCCGCAATTCTCCTATTTATTCAATATTCTTGAATCTCTTTCTTTAAAAATATAGTGATTCTTATCAAAACTCTTACAGTTACCCCGACCTCCAATACAAGGGAAGAGACCTCTCTCAATGGAACATTATTACCATAACTTGTCATATTGCCGATCTTCTTATTAAGGCTCTCGAACAACAACAAGAATTACGCGTTTATGGTCTGCACCCTCCAACTTGAACAAGAGTATTACGATTTTATTCCATATATTAGGATATATTACATATTTATCTAGGATTTACTATATTTTTATATTCCATTTTCCCTTATTTTTAAGGAGGATAATATAAACCTCTTATAATAGAAATATATTTTTTATTATCAACAAAGATTTAAGTTGTTCTATCAAATTTGACATTATCATGTTTTAGATTTGTTAATTTTTTTTTTCTTTATATCACACGACGAGCATGATAAGCCTTCAACCAAACAATTAATGTCTAATTGTCAATGAATTACTTATGCACTTCAAAATGATATTTTATATATATATATATATAATACAGTATACTCTGCTATTTATGGTCCGAAAATAATCCCAACACAATGAACATCGATCGTAATCCCTCGAGGGAGCATGTTAACCCATCAATTATAGACGTCAAAAAAAAAAAAAAAAAAACCATCAATTATATACTAAGAAACGTCACATCATTAGAATGGGGGAATGGCCAAGTTTAGGAGGTCCTAAATGTTTACTAAAAACAATAACAAAAAAAAAAGTTCGGGTTAATAAAAATTGTGAGTCATAGGAAAGTCGCAACCTAAAATGGTCAGCCGCCGATATTGAATCAAAAGCGAAGGTCGTTATGTTTACATCACCACAAGTTTAATCAAGAGTAATTTTTTATATATATATGTATATAATTAAGGGTTATTTATAAAGGGAAATTAAAAATTACTATAGCTTCAACCTTTTTTTTTTTTTTGTTCAAAAAAAAAAGTTGAAGCTATAGTAATACGCCATGTACTAGATCTAGAAATTTATATGAAAAGGAACATAAGTTGAAATCCAAAGAAAGCACATGCGGATTTCGCTTATTTTATAAACAATTAAAATACCTTTTGCAGCAGTTGATATCCATCGTTGGATGATGAGATTAGATTAGGATTAATGCATTATAATGATCTGTCATCCATAATATATAATTAAACCTTCCATCCATGACGTACGGTGCGATGAGGTCACGAAGACTTACGTCACTTTTGACGGAGCTCACTCACTTATGCCGTTTAAATATGCTCCTCCGTTTTCTACGCCCGTTTATTCGCCGTTCCATCCTCTCAGGTGCCGTGCCACATGACTTTTGGACTCGTCCCATTGTTGTCAGAGATTTATAATAACTTCACTAGATCTCACCGACGTGATGACCCAAATTTTTATCAGCAATCTTTTTTTTTTTTTTTTATCGTGAAGAAATCAAATTATATAAAATATATATGCTCTATTGTTGATAAAACGAAAATATCCAGTTACGTGGTTAATAGAATTAAGTTTTTCCTAATTCTATATTTGTAAGGGATATTCCTGATTTTATATGGTCCGGTGGAAACCACCACTTTATTACCGAAAAGAGAAGAAGATGCAATGAGATAAGTTCGAGGTGTCCAAAAACAAAAAAAAATTGTCAAGATTCTGTGATATGGGTTTACACATATAATTGCTCAACTAATTGGAGTACTTAATAAATAAATAAAAGAGCTGTTGGGTAGTTAAGTCAACTAGTAATACTCAAGGGGTTATCTCAAGGGGCCACTCAATTAATCCGCACGTTCCTAATTAATTCGAAGCATTACAACATAATAATACTAGTATATTATCCATCGGATGGAGAAGTTTATAATGAAGGAGTGTATAGTCAATTAACACAGATTAGGGAACTTCCTAACAACAACCTCATCAATATACTACTATAAAAAGAGGCCTTACATCTCATCAAACCCAGAGGAAAATCTAGTAATCACAAGTCATAAAAAAAGATGAAGTCTTGCCAACAAAAGGCTATGGAGACGCTGCTTCACGGACATGGGTGTGCCAACCAGCTCAAGCTCATCATGGACCAAGCCGAGTCAGAATCGTCTATGGAAAGGGAGGATCTGGCCAAGTCTGTACTCCACTGTTTCTCGGATGCTCTCTCCATCTTGATCGATACTAATGATCATCACCAAGACGATCAATCCAATAACTCATCTCCCCAGGACTCTTCTCCTGTTCTTGAGAGCGGCAGGAACAAGAGGGGAAGGTATAGATATATATAAATCTCACTTAATCAATTCAAATTATTCAAGAAAGAAAGAAATGATTGCTCATCATGATAAGCCTCGTGGTTGCAGAAAGACATCAATGGCAGAGAGCTCGAACTACCGTAGACACGAATCCCCAAACCCGATCTACCACGACGGCTTTCTCTGGAGGAAATACGGACAAAAGCAGATCAAAGAATCTGATCACCAAAGGTATATATCAATCACATCCACACTCTCGTTCGCATATATATATATACTTGATGGTTTTAATTAATAAAGAAAAAGAGAATGATGAAAATGACAGGAGTTACTACAAGTGTGCGTACACAAAGGACCAGAACTGTGAAGCAAAGAAGCAGCTTCAAATGATCCAACACAACCCTCCATTGTACTCAACCACTTACTTCGGCCACCACACATGCCAGCTTCATCAAGCCTATGCAACTTTCCCCATTGACAACTCTGATCCCCAAGATTCCCACATCATCCGATTTGATCACCCAAATTCCTCCACCCATCAACATCATAATCATAACCAGAATCAGCATCAGCATCAGCATCAGCATCAGATTCATCTCAAAGATGATGACATGATGTCATCTGAGAAACCAGAAGAGTGGTCGTCTGCATCTCAGTGGATGTCCTCCGAGGTTGCCCACGCGGTGGAGGCTTTCGGGTTTAACCCTTTTCGCACATCATCAAGTGACTTATCATGACCATATATCCTTTCCCCTCGCTATCATATCATACATAGCTTCTTTAATTATATGTTTCCTCCTAAATCCTATAGTATATCCTCATGTTACTTTTTTTGTGTTATACATCTCTATCTACTTTTTGTTTTGAGTCAATATTATATAACCAGATTTAATATTACATGAATGAGTGTTGGACTGTTGCCAAGCATTTTTTTTTTTTGTCCCAATATCCTTAAACCATCACTAAAAGTGGGTGACGCTAGACTTGGTGGATTTATTCTACATTGAAGAGTTGGATTCCACATATATAATTAAACAATCAATTCAAATTTGTCTGAGCTAGGTTTTTTACCAGCCATGATTTCTTCGGACCACTGTTTTCAGTTGCCGGAGTCCTCCCACTCCACCGTTGCTAAATATTTAAGAAACCATAAACCTTGCTAAACTTGATCTGTGTTGTTGGGCACAGTTTTTGTTGGAGCTATTTTCCATCCGCGTTACAAAATGTTTTTCGTCACGTCTATTATAATAATAAAATATTTTGCAATAAATTTTGTATGTAATCAAGGATGTTGATTTGCTGATGGTTTTATATATATATAAAAAAAAAAAAAGTTTTATAGTAGTCGTCTCTTAATATATTATTATTCTCATAAATTAAAATCTCTCTGAGACCCGACTCGCTCATGCAAATCCGATCAATTGTCAAAATTCTAACACGAGCTAGGGTCAAAAAGTGGTGAGAAAATAAATTGTTGATCAGGTCAATGAACTTGCCACTGAAGCAGATCGGAAAGACAAAGAGACCTTTTCTGACCCTTGTGCCCTAAGTACCCACTAACTTAATTATTAATTATATACTATATCTCCTTTTATTTTGTAAACTATCTATCTCTTTTTGGGTTAAAGGGCTTTTCTATCGACTAATTAAGTCATTACAAAGGTTCATTCATGAGCCAATAATATAGTTAATTATCCTTTAATGTGTATGCATTAAGAAAAAAAGATCATAGATCGATAAATAATGCATCTCATTTAATTTGTTTTATTAAAATATAACATTTAACATTTCATGTTCCCCCTTTGTTTTTGCTAATCGTGAGCTTAGAACATATGATGCAATAGAAAAACGGATAATTAAGATTATCCTAATCAAGTACGTACCCACCCCATAGATATAGATGTTGTTTAAATATCCTAGAAAACAAAGTTAAGATGATCATGAATACTGTTTGGTAACCTTAATCATTCAAGATGTATACATATATGCATGATCCATGGCACGACTAATTAATATAGATATATACTTGTCATGGATTTTATAATAGATCTAGGTAGGAGGGATAAATCGGATAAACGGACACGAACCTAATAATTTCTTCTTAAAATATGCATCAAAGATTCTTTTTTCCAGGCATTGGGTATGCGGATGCCCAACATCATGTGTGTATATTTCATGTCGATGTGCACATGTTTGTATAAAAGGACATGTACCTATAATATATTAAAATGACCTTATAATTAAAATACTTAAGAAAATATGAAACTCATTAGCTCTGATACTACAGAGAATCTAGGGTTAAATTTCTTGTTATTTTCGTTATAAACGTGTAATGCATTTTCTACACTTTCATATTGGTAACTGAATATGTTTAATGTAAACTTCCTATATATGACTATATTTAAATGTATATATTACTCAAAAGATGACTCCAAAAGCTTAGGTTAATAGGATGCGAGGGTGAAAGCGACGACCGTGTGGGAAAATTAAAGTCTATTTCTTGATTGAATTGATGATAGATTGGTTAAGTATAAACACACTGCAACGTTCACACTATTCTGGTCAAAATCGTCACCACTTTCTTCCGTACCTCTTCGGTCAGCGTAGCCTCTGATTTCTTAGATTGACCTCCGAATTTATCATTCTAAAAAGGTTGAGGTCTATGTACATATTATTACATTTTAGGAAATTCAAAGTAGTTAGTATATGATCCATTCCCATCGTTCTTTTAGACAAATAAAACAAATATATTATATCTGTTATAATTTCCAGGAAATATGGGCCGGAAACAACAGAGGCTTATAATTAAAATTTTAAATACGCCAACAAAGCTGTCAAACAAAAAAAAAAATTGTTCATATGTTTAAAAAAAAAAAAAATCCAGTATTATACATTTAGGATGTAAGATGATTTTGGTTTGTTCAATTTTTATGAAATAAAAGTACGATGCGTAGAATACGGATATATATGTCAAATGTTTGACCAAATAAATGGTCTGCGTTCATAATTAAAAAAGCGAAGTTGTACTTCATTTCTAGTATCAGCCGGAAATAGCTTAAAACTCATTTATAACTAAAACTGCTGATTACCGTTATTAAACTAAAAACAAAACTTTGACGTACTACATGGAAAATTAAATGGGTCGAAAAAGCTTGCATGGATAAATTGAGAAATTTATATATGGGCCTAATATATTCAGAATAAAATAGCCCATCGAGTAGGTGACTCGGCCCAAACACTTTCACGGCGTTTATTGCCACGTCAACCAGTAGAAGCGGAAGATAGATATATTTGCTCACTGGTCTGGTGGTGAGTCTGTTTGACAGTTTCAATTCTAAATTTTATGGTTGGGCAAAGCGAAAGTTTCAATTCACAAAAGAAAAAGAAAAAGAAAAAAAGAGAGAAAAAGGTGAAAACTTTGAACATTTTTGTGGCTGCCCATTTTTAGAAATCAACCTGAAAAGAATAGCGATGATGAGGAGGCCGGAGAATGTAAGGTTAGTTGTAATGGGATGGGTGATGTTGTGGTGGGGTTCGTGCACGGGGAGGTTCGTGGTGGAGAAGAACAACCTGCGAGTGACTTCGCCCGAGTCCATCAGAGGAATCTACGATTGCGCCCTCGGCAACTTCGGTGTCCCTCAGTACGGCGGAAGCATGTCCGGCGCGGTCGTTTACCCCAATGCAAACCAGAAGTCTTGCAAGAATTTCGACGATTTCGACATCTCTTTCAGATCCCGAGTCGCTGGATTACCCACATTCGTTCTCGTCGATCGAGGAGGTCCCACTGTTCTCTTCCTCTGCTTTAATAACCCTCTCGCTCTTTGATTCACAAGAAAACAGGAATGACTTGCTTCACAAGAAATCCGTAAGAAAAAGATGATGATGTTGTTTGTGATTTTTTCTAGATTGTTACTTCACCTTGAAGGCCTGGAACGCGCAACGAGCTGGTGCCGCGACCATCCTGGTGGCGGATAACAGGCCCGAACCACTAATCACCATGGACGCGCCAGAGGACGAGACGGCAGATGCAGATTACCTGCAGAACATCACGATTCCTTCAGCGCTGGTGAGCAGATCTCTAGGGAGCGCCATCAAAACGGCCATAGCTCACGGCGAACCCGTTCATATAAGTCTGGACTGGCGGGAGGCTCTTCCACACCCGAACGACCGAGTAGCCTACGAGCTCTGGACCGACAGCAATGATGAATGCGGACCCAAATGTGATGCACAGATCCGGTTTCTTAAGAGGTTTAAAGGAGCTGCTCAGATTCTTGAGAAAGGAGGTTACACTCGCTTCACTCCCCACTACATCACCTGGTATTGTCCTGAAGCGTTTCTGGCAAGCAGACAATGCAAAACGCAATGCATCAACGGAGGAAGGTATTGTGCTCCCGACCCTGAGCAAGATTTCTCCAGAGGATACAATGGGAAAGACGTGATCGTTCAGAATTTACGCCAAGCTTGCTTCTTTAGAGTGATGAATGAAAGTGGAAAGCCTTGGCTTTGGTGGGATTATGTCACCGACTTCGCCATTCGTTGTCCCATGAAAGAGAACAAGTACAACAAGCAATGTGCCGATCAAGTCATTCGTTCTCTTGGTAATCCAACATCTTGGCATGTCAATTTTTTTGTTCTTGAGATCTTATTCTATGTTTTTCGAGTAGGAGTCGATGTGAAGAAAATAGACAAATGCATTGGAGACATCGAAGCAAATGCTGAGAATCCCGTGCTTAAAGATGAACAAGAAGCACAAGTTAGCTTCCCTCTTCTATTTTTGTTTTTTTTTTCTTCTTTTTTCAGAAATGTAAGCCTTCAAACTATTAACACTATTGATTGCTGATTTTGTTAGGTTGGGAAAGGCTCACGGGGAGATGTGACAATACTACCAACTATTGTGATAAACAACAGACAATACAGAGGTGAGAAGCAAGCAAATTCTTCAACGTAGACAGGTTCTTAACCACTCAATACGTTATTAATTGATTAGACTTTGTTAATGTCTCATTATGATCACAGGAAAGTTGGAGAGATCGGCAGTGCTTAAGGCCCTTTGCTCAGGGTTTCGTGAGACGACTGAGCCACCCATCTGCTTAACCGAAGGTCCTCTCTACTTAATGTACATTTCTCCATTGATTTCTTTGTTAGATATATTCACTACTTTAAACGCCTGGTTCTGGATTAATTCTGTGTTTGGGCAGACATAGAAACCAATGAGTGTTTACAAAACAATGGAGGGTGTTGGGAGGATAAGACAACCAACATTACAGCTTGCAGGGTGTGTAAAATCTTAAAGAATCATTCTTGTTTTAATCATTCTTGTTTTGTTATAGTTATGTTACATATCTACATATATGTTGCATTAAAAAGGGCATAACGTTGCAGGACACTTTCAGAGGAAGAGTATGTCAATGTCCCATTGTTCAAGGTGTCAAGTTTTTGGGTGACGGTTACACACATTGTGAAGGTAAAAGATAGCTCAATTAAGTATATATATGTTATGATTCGTAAATGAAATTCACACGTTTAAATTGGGATGTTGCAGCGTCAGGGGCATTGCGTTGTGGAATAAACAATGGAGGATGCTGGAAACATACTCAAATGGGAAGAACATATTCGGCTTGCCGAGTAATACCTCAACTAACTAACTTCCATCCTCTGTTTTCACATTTCCTTTCTCTCTCTCTCTTTCTCTATATGTATATATGAATATATATATAAAGATTGATTCTTTTCCATTTTTGTTGTTGTTGTTGCTGTTGTTAGGATGATCATTCGAAAGGCTGCAAATGTCCTCCCGGATTCAAAGGAGATGGGCTTAAAAACTGTGAAGGTATTAGAATAAACTATATATGGAATATAAGAGCTTGAAATCAAATAAAAACCCAAAAATGTTGTTGATCATATATATGTGTATTCAGATGTGAATGAGTGTGAGGAGAAAACAGCGTGCCAGTGTCGCGGCTGCAAATGCAAGAACACATGGGGAAGCTATGAATGTAGCTGCAGCGGAAGCCTGCTTTACATCAGAGAGCACGACATTTGCATAAGTATATTTTATAATTCTTGGGAGAAGAAAAAAAAAATTCGATCATCAGGTTAAATTGATTAAACTGAATATAACTGTGCACAGGTAAGGATGCAAGAGGAGATGTAAGCTGGGGGGTAATATGGATAATAGTAATGGGATTGGGAGCAGCTGCTTTGGGAGCTTACACTGTTTACAAATACAGAATCCGGGTATTTGCTTCTCTAACATATATACTTTGCCTAATATTGGTTGGACTTAATTGGATATATATATATATATATTAATTGATTGATTGTGTGGTTTATTTATTATGCATGCGCAGACATATATGGACTCAGAGATAAGAGCGATAATGGCGCAATACATGCCTCTCGATAATCATCCCAACACTCAACCTTCTTCCCAGCTTGAGTTGTAAGAACATAGTCTTCACTCAATTCAGCTTCGGACTTCAAGCTTTGATCATATATATATATACACTTTAATTAGCCATTTTTGATTTTTAAGTTCTTCTTAATTATGTTGCTTATTCTCTGTAAAAACCATACTGGTCAGGTTCATCCGTTAGTTTGGTGACTTTGGTCCTTATATATTTGTTATTTTTTTTAATTTTTGGTGTCAATTATACATTTATTAGTAAACATCAGGCGCACACACACAAAATTATTAAGAGTACATTTTTTTTTAAAAGAAAAAGGGGCAACTTCTATACCTAACAATTCATTTTTGAAAAGAAAATGCCCATGTCTTGATTAACAGTACATCTAACTTAAGATAAAGCTGAAGATTGATATTTATCCTTTGTGAATATCTAGGTTGAACAAATTTTCATTAAAAGTTTGTGTTATTCAAACAGCATAATTTTCTTGAGTAGTGTATGAATGAATGTAACACATGTTAACATAATAATGTGAAGTGTTGAAATGTTGCTTGGGAATGAAACAAAGGTAGAGTCTTGGGATGGTTTGGTAGGCATGTTCTATTTATCCTCCTCATCATCATATCACTCATTATCCCTGTTTTTTCTTTCTTTCTTTAATTTCTCTCTTATGAATAATATTTTGGATTCAGTTAAGAAGGAAATATCTTCTTCCAAGATTCCATCCAACTAGTATGATCCATCCACACAGAAAACCCAAATAATATTTGATTTTTCTTTTAATAGATAAACAAAAAATGAGGAGCGAGAGTAAGTCAACGGAGATGGAGTGAGCACCGTTTACGCCACTTCTCCACAGTGTGCGTTGAAGTGATTATAATACAATATTAAAAACTACAATTAAGGAATTTTTATAGATTAGTAGACACATGCGAGTAGTAGTGCTTGAGGTGTTGTGGAAGCTCAACACCATCTTCAAAAATCATTTCTGTTTTAATTTGGTTATATCTATATTATATACATTGATAAATGGAAAGGGAACCAAAAGAAAGAAAGGAAATGATGGCGTAGCATTGCATGCTAAGGGACAAGAAAGGATCCCTTCTCTTCTACTCCATCCTCTTTGCTGCTTCCATTTGTTTTTGTTTTTCATTTGATTAGTTATTTTCAAAAAAATCTGATTCTATGATCATAAGCTAGCGTGAACGGTTTTTATTATTGTTTTGAAATAAAGTATTAAAAAGCCGGGAGAAGATTGTCTCCTCGACTTGAAGTCTTTAAGCCGGAGCTTACGCCGTTTACAACACATTCTCTCTCTCTGCCTTTTCTCCTTTTCTTTTCCCAACTCTCTCTCTCTCCGCTAATAAGCTCATTCAAATCTCTAATAACAAAACACTTTGGGGTCTTGATTCGGCCATTAATGCTCTCTACCTTCTCTTCCTTTTCTTTTCTTTTATCTTTCTCTATTCAAACCCTTTCAATCTCTGCCTCTTCTTCTTCTTCTTGAGCTGCCGTCTTTTTTGTTCTTTTCTCTTTTCTCATTTTACCAGCCGACGACTTATTAATGGGGAGTTTCCATAATACTCTTACTTCCCGGTAAAAGGGAAGCTTTTTGGTTGGTTTTGTTATCTTCCGTCTTCAGCATCAACCTTACTTGAGCTCTGCAGCATCCATGGCGGACTAGTCTTGTTGTGTCTTTCCCCTCGTTTACTGTTTCAAAAAAAAAAAGTCCTTATTCTGAAGAAATGTTGAACGACGCCGTTTCACTCAGCTTGTTCCTCTTCCTCGCCGTTTCAGTAGTGACTGCAGACCCGACTTTCAACGACGACGTTTTGGGTCTCATCGTTTTCAAGGCTGGGCTCGACGACCCCTTCTCCAAGCTCGCCTCTTGGAACGCCGAAGACTACGATCCCTGCAACTGGGTCGGATGCGTATGCGACCCTGCCAGCAATCGGGTCTCGGAGCTCCGGCTTGACGGCTTCTCTCTCTCCGGACACATCGGCCGTGGCCTTCTCCGTCTCCAGTTCCTCCACACCTTAGTCCTCTCCAACAACAACCTCACCGGAACCCTAAACCCCGAGTTCCCTCACATCGGCACCCTCCAGCTCCTCGATTTCAGCGGCAATAATCTCTCGGGTCGGATCCCAGACGGGTTCTTCGAGCAATGCGGGTCGTTGAGGTCCGTCTCCTTGGCTAACAACAAACTCACGGGTCCTCTTCCTGTCTCCCTCACCTACTGTTCTACACTCACCCATCTCAATCTCTCAAGCAATCAGATTTCTGGGAGATTACCACGAGAAATTTGGTTCCTCAAGAGCTTGAAATCCCTCGATTTATCTGTGAATTTCCTCCAAGGATCGCTCCCCGATGGGATCGGCGCTCTCTATGATCTCCATGAGATTAACTTATCCAAAAACTGGTTTTCTGGTGATGTTCCTTCCGACATCGGAAGTTGTTCTTCCTTGAAATCGCTTGATCTCAGCGAGAATTACTTCTCTGGGAATCTTCCCGACTCAATGAAAACCCTCGGCTCCTGCAGCTCGATTCGGTTGCGAGGAAACTCTCTGATTGGAGAAATCCCTGATTGGATCGGTGAAATCGCCAGTCTCGAGACTCTGGATCTCTCCGCCAACAACTTCTCCGGCAATGCCCCCTTCTCTCTCGGCAATCTCGAGTTTTTGAAGGAGCTGAATCTATCCACAAACATGCTCGCTGGGGAGATCCCACAGACCATCTCCAACTGCTCCAACTTGATCTCCATTGATGTGAGCAAGAATTCACTCACCGGGGATGTGCTCAGGTGGATGCTCAACGGAAACTCGGATCAAAGTTCCTCGCTTTCTAGATTTAGTCTCGACAGAAGATCAGGCAACGACACTTTTCTGTCCACGGTTGGGTTTCTTCAAGGCCTTCGGGTTTTAGATCTGTCGTCAAATGGGTTTTCCGGTGAGATACCGTCTAACATTTGGGTCCTCACTAGTTTGGTGCAGCTGAATATGTCGACCAACTCTCTGTTCGGTTCCATACCGAGCGGCATTGGAGGATTGAAAGTCGCAGAGATTCTTGATCTGAGTAGTAATCTTCTCAACGCTACACTTCCTTCTGAGATCGGAGGAGCCGTCTCCCTGAAAATACTTAATGTGCAGAGAAACCGCCTCACCGGCCAGATACCGGCTCAGATCTCAAACTGCTCGGCTTTAAACGCAATGTACGTTACTTATAATGTAGTTGTCACTTTTATCAAGCTGTTATCTTTCTAAAACTGTCTCTGTGTGTGTGTGTTTTTTTTTTATCATCTCATCTCCGTAATAATGTAGCAATCTATGGTTGTGCAGAGATCTGTCGGAGAATAAGCTATCGGGTGGGATTCCAGGGAGCATTGGCAGTTTGAGCAACCTCGAGTACATAGACTTGTCTAGAAACAATCTCTCCGGAGGCTTACCCAAAGAAATAGAGAAACTTTCGCACCTTGTGGCCTTCAACATCTCTCACAACAGCATCACTGGGGAGCTTCCAGCTGGAGGTTTTTTCAACACCATCCCTCTCTCTGCCGTCACCGGAAACCCATCCCTCTGCGGCTCCATCGTGAACCGCTCATGTCTCTCTGTCCACCCCAAGCCAATCGTCCTCAATCCCAACTCCTCCAATCCAGCCAATGGTCCACCTCTCAGCGGTCAGATCAGGAAGAGCGTTCTGAGCATATCCGCGCTCATTGCGATTGGCGCAGCCGCCTTCATTGCCATCGGGGTGGTGGCCGTCACACTGCTCAACGTGCACGCCCGATCTAGCGTCTCCCGTCACGATGCGGCTGCTGCTGCTGCTTCTCTCGCTTTGTCGGTTGGAGAAACGTTCAGCTGTTCGCCAAGTAAAGATCAAGAATTTGGGAAGCTGGTGATGTTCTCAGGCGAAGCGGATGTGTTTGACACCACAGGCGCAAATGCATTGCTCAACAAGGACTGCGAGCTGGGTCGTGGTGGGTTCGGAGTGGTCTACAAGACGAATCTCCAGGATGGGCGTCCTGTGGCAGTCAAAAAACTGACAGTCTCGGGTCTGATAAAGTCGCAGGAGGAGTTCGAGAGAGAGATGAGAAAACTCGGGAAGCTGAGGCACATGAATGTGGTGGAGATCAAAGGGTACTACTGGACGCAATCGCTGCAGCTCCTGATCCACGAGTTTGTCTCAGGGGGAAGCTTGTACAGACATCTCCACGGGGACGAGAGCATTTGCCTAACGTGGCGTCAACGCTTCAGCATCATTCTAGGGATAGCGAGAGGTCTGGCTTATCTGCACGGCAGTAACATCACTCACTACAATCTGAAAGCAACGAATGTGCTTATAGACGCCACAGGGGAGGCTAAAGTCTCTGACTTTGGGCTGGCCAGGCTCTTGGCGTCGGCGCTGGACAGGTGCGTCTTGAGCGGCAAGGTACAGAGCGCGTTGGGGTACACAGCACCGGAGTTTGCATGCCGGACGGTCAAGATAACCGACAAGTGCGATGTGTACGGGTTTGGGATCTTGGTGCTGGAGGTGGTGACGGGGAAGAGGCCGGTGGAGTACGCGGAGGACGACGTGGTGGTGCTGTGTGAGACGGTGAGAGAGGGGTTAGAGGAGGGCAGAGTGGAGGAGTGCGTTGACGGTCGACTGGGAGGGAACTTTCCGGCGGAGGAGGCAATACCGGTGATAAAACTAGGGTTGGTATGTGGGTCACAAGTGCCGTCGAATAGGCCGGAGATGGAGGAAGTTGTGAAGATATTAGAGCTCATACAGTGTCCCTCTCACGACTTGGAGTGACAAAATGGAACAATACTTGTCTGTATTTCTTTTATTCCTTCTTCAGTTTTCATATAATCTATAAAAGAAAAATGGCTTTGTTTTCTTGTGAGTTCACCAGCTGAGTTGTACACACTTGGGGATTTCATTGCAATCAATCAAAATTTTGACGGTTGGTTCATAAAGTAGATAGATGAGTAACAAAGAGTGTTGTCGGTTGGTCAAAGGAACTATCTTTATTCCACATATGAGTGAGTGACTAACTCCTTGAAGAGCCTTTGTGTTAAGGTTTCTCTGTTTGTTATTATTTGAATCGACAATACCAAATTCAGAAGATGAGGAAAGCATGATGGAAAAGAGAAGCGAGAATGATATATTCCACGCATACATTTGATTTTGAAGAAGGTATTATAAAGTCAGACAGGCGCACTAAACCATTACTCAGAGTCTCTCGCACACTGTCACAAAATTTATTTATTATGCTCATAAATAATCATTCCCTGGCTTTTTGATTGTTGTTTTCCATTTAAAAATACGATAAAGTAACAAAAAAAAAAGAGAGAGAAAAGGGAAAAGAGAAGTCCACCACCATTGTGAAGTGAAAGTCCCCAAGGGTCCAAGCATGAGCTTTTTCTGCAATGCTTTCATTATTGTATGGTTATGGTACTGCCCCACACAATAACTCATTTATTATTATTGTTACATTACATTACTTCACACTCACATATGGTGGTCCGGAGAAACGTAATGTATTATCAAATTAAAATTAACTAATGGAATGGAAACACACTGTAAAATCTAATTATACTATAGGCGATTCACATTTGAGACACAATCATGAACCACCCTTTAGCATTTCTCATTTTGTGTGCCTTTTTAATATCATTATATTTTGGTTTTTCTCGTGTCGTGACTCTCCTTTATCCTCTTTGTTAAACACTAAAGTTTCGTTTGCTCATTAAATGTTTCATCTGAACTTTGCAACGAATTTGCGACGAATTGAAAACTGATATTTGTTTAGAGCATAAATGAACATCCAAATGAAATATCTGAATGAGATGTAAATTCATATGAAAATGACCAAACAAACAAATGTTCATTCAAATGCATTATCCAAATAAACAACGGAAATGCATTTGGATGCAAATGACATATGATGAGCAAATATAAATGGCCTAAAAAATGCGTTACTACTAGTATAAATAGTTTGTATTCCTTACCTTCATTAAAAAAAAAAAGAAAGAAAGAAATATTGTTCCACTTTTTGGCTTCCGCTCTCAAAACATAACTCAAAAGCAAGTAAAGCACCTTCGGGCTTCGGCCTCGGTCTAATAATAGCTTGATATCTTATAAGAAAATAAATGTATGTTAGTGGACTAATTAATGGATCAACATTTGGGCTGTGCTGGGCCCATATCTTCTCCAATGTTACAAATGTAATTTGGTGAAGCATCATCATTGCAAAGTGAGGATCTCATACCACTCCTCGCTCTCGGAATAATAATAATTCAACAACACGCGAAATGGCTGAAATCATAAGTATACATATATATATCCCTCATTTCCATTACAATTCTCAGCGTTCACTCAACTATAAATCTCAGCTTCCTAACCGGAACGGATGATGTCTCAAACCCGGCTCATGTACGTACCGGTCCTGGTGTCCACCATAATGTCTTCACCAACGTTGACAAAGAGCGGTACATTAACAACTGCACCTGTCTCCAGTGTGGCCGGCTTTGTCCCACCTGCATCAACCCTCCCAGGTTAGACGCAACTCTCAGGAGCATATATAAGATTAAATGTAGAGCATTACCTTGTGCAGTGTCACCTCGAAGACCAGGATCAACATCAACAATTTGAAGCTGAACTGTAATGGGCAGTTCAAAATCGATGACCTGGAAGACAGAGATGAGATTAGATGTATAAGTTAGTGATAAGCAGTGATAAGAGAGAGGTGGGTACCTTGTCCTTCCAGTATAGCAGATTGCAGTCCATTCCCTCTTTCAGCCATTTGGTCTTTTCACCCATATCTGCCTCGTTCAAACGTGTTTCTTCATAACTGCTCTGCGCAACAAAACAAAACGAAAAAGGGTTTGATAGAGCCAGGCAATGATGGTGGAATGTAAACATAATAATAATATATATATATATATATATATATATATATACCAAGTCCATGAAAACAAACTGAGAGCCGTCTTTGTATGTGAATTGCTTGGTCTCCTTGAAGACATTTGCCTCCTCCATCTGAAAAAGAAAAAACAAACAAGAGCGAATTGGGATGGGATGGGATGGGATTCCATCACAAGAGTTGAAGAATATGAGTGAAAAGAGTTTACAGTAATCCCAGCACGAAAGGTTCTCTCGACAGTGCTACCATTGACGTAGTTCCTTATTTTGGTTCTCACAAAAGCAGCACCTTTTCCAGGCTTCACGTGAAGAAACTCTGCCCACGAACCAACCAAAATCTCAAAAGGACTATCTCTATTTATTTACAAACACTGATTCCATTAAGAAGAAAAGATTGTAATACCCAGAACACGCCACGGAGCACCGTCGACTTCGATGCTTGTCCCGACTTTGATGTCGTTGCTAGACAAAGCATAAATCCCTGCAAATCACCAGCGTCAGAGGAAAATCAAAAGACCACACTCGAGAGAGAGAGAGAGAGAGAGAGATCTTAACTGGAGAATCTGTTCGTTCTGGGCGAAATCCGCAGCGATAGCTTGGGGAAAGATAGCAAAGATGAGGACGCGGGAATGCACAAGGGAGATAGAAAAGAAGTCGATATTGCCGCCATTTCCGGCGATAAATTGGGAGCACAACAATGAGGATGTTTCGGCTTCTTCTTCGCCGGAATTGGAATTGGTTGGGGGATAAGGAAGAGTCGAGACATGATCGAACCGGACCCCTAAACCCGGTTCAATTCCTCCTCTCTCTCTCTCTCCGATTGTTGCTGGGCCGAAAAGTGAGTGTTGTGGGCTCGGAGAAAACCAGTTAAAAGGATCGTTGGTTATTGCCAAGTCAATATGAGCCGTAGATTAGTTGTTAATCGTGAGCAGGAAGATTATTATTCTTATTTTTTTCCTTTTAAAGCGGACAGGAATTTGTTAGAACATCAAATAACTAACAATTGACAACAACAATAAAAAGAAAGAAAAAAATCTATCTACGAGATATTTATTAGTTTCTGAGAATGGCATACGGTATGATGAAACCAAGAAGAAGGAATAGTAATATTATTGACTTGTTTGAGGATCGATTCCAGATGGATTTGTTTTTGAGTCCGATTCTTACTCCCCGCTTCCGTCTCCGTAAGAATCCGAATCCGAATCCGAATCCGAATCCGAATCTGAATCTGGACTTGTGCTTGGTTACGCAATCGGGCATGGATTCAGAATCGATTTTGAGATGATGCTTTCGGAATCTAAAGAGGAATGACAATCGGTGAAGCTTCCAAGAAGAAGAGAGTCGGTTCTGTAGATGGAGCTTCAAACTGAATCTTCTTCTCACTCTCACACCAACTCGAAGCTTCCACACAAACCTCTCCTCTTCATCACCCATCGCATAACCCTAGCCAAACGAACACCGTCCCCCGTACTAAAACCACCAAATTTGGGCCTGTTAAACGTGAATAGGCCCAAATAACTCGGCCTCATGCTTTCTTTTTCATTATTCGTTCGGGTTTTTTCCTCCTTTTAAAACCAAAGACTCATCACTATATTAAATGCAACAAATTAAACCTGAGCAAAGTACTAATCACAAGTCCACAAGTACAAAGCCATAATAATTCTAACTCCACCTACGATTACTGCCCACCAAACCTAACCTAACCTAACCACGATTTAGTTAATCGATCCTGCCACGTGGATCTCGATGAGCGAATGCCGACAATTGGGACAGGAAGAGTGAGAGACAAGCCACGTGTCGATGCAGGACATGTGGAAGCTGTGATTACACGGCGGCAGAACTCGGACCCTCTCACCGTCCGCGAATTCCCCCAGACAGATGGCGCACTCCGTCGCCGCTATCTCCACCCCGCTCGACCCGTACGCCGCCACCGGAAACCTCTTCAGCTCTCGCTTCTTCAATCCCGTTCTCTCAGCCGCCGCAACTGTCGCCGCCGCCGCTGCTGCAGAGGTTAACCCGCAGCCGCATCGCATCGCGCATCTGAGAATCGAATTAAGCCCAAGCGCCAGTATCAAAGCGCATAGCAGAGCAGCGAGTATGATCACCACGTTTGCGTCGAAGTTCATGTCCCTCAGGTACCCGCCGCCGCTCGTCTCGTTTCCGCCACCGTGGGATTCGAGTAGCAGTCGGTGCATTCTCGATCGGATGAGAAAGAAAGATCGGATGAAAAGTAGTTTCCGGCGTCAATTGAGCCTCCTTTAAAAATCCATCGGAGAGACGTGGTGAGGATTCTAAGCTTTGACTGCTTTGTCTCTATGATTTTCTTGTCTCTGCGGTTTGTGGTTATCTGTTTAGACAAAAGTGGGGACCTTCCTTTTTCTATTTTCTCCTTTTTTTTGTTTTTAATTTTGGCTTATGTGGATGAACAATTTGTAGAGCAGTAATTAAAGAAAGAAAGAAAAAAAAGAGAGACGATAATTAGATACTCTCTCTGTCTCTCTCTGTGTTCTTGGCACTTTGCCAGATATTTTGTCTATAAGAGAAGATATAAACATAACCACGTACAGATATATATATATATATATATATATCAAGTGTAACTGTATTGGGTCCCTCGAATCAGCATTGTACATGTGATTTATATATCAAACAAACAAATTGAAGAACAGCGAGCGAGTTAATATATAAAATTAAAAAAAGGAAAGGAGGTGAATCATACAAGCACAAAGCACTGAGAAGAAACAATCTTTAAGGATGAAATCATCAGAAGTGGCAACAAACTATTTGGTGAACCATAACAACGCCCACTACACTCACACTCACACTCACAATCACACATACCTGCGTCCTTTCAATTATCATTCTCGATTGATTTTTCTCTTCTTCTTTTTAAGTGTTAATTAGCTAGAAAACAATGAATGATTTATCATAAAGTTATGTAAGTGAACTAGGTGTTGTAACTCCCACGTTTTCTGGCTACTCATTTTAAAATTTAAAGAGTTTGATACTATTATTTATGACTAGATGGTATACTTATTTGTGATAATGATTTATTTAGTGAAAGATTACATCATCAGAAGCCATTATCTTTTCCTTCTTTTTTTCTTAAAAAAATCAACGTTTAAATGGAAAGTATGATAATTAAGCAAAATCCGAATATAAAACCATTTTAGAGGACTCTGAATCGTTTTTTTCCAAAAAAAATAAAATAAAAATATTCCGGAGTCGGCAGCACATAGATTTTTGTTGGCAAGGCGTTGGTATTTTGCTTTTGGAAGCCTACCGAAGCAATCTTGTTAATATACTGACAAAAGCGTAAATCCATCGATTCGTTGACACGTTTCTCTCTTACAAAAATTTTGCAGCCAAAATATGAGTTTCCAAATCCAGATCATATGTTATTGATTGAAGCAACCACTGAATTCGGTTAATTTCATTTGAAATCTTTTGTTTCTATCTTATTTCTAAGAACGAAATAACAATCTCTTGAATTCTTTGAGACACTTCCCTCTTTGATTTTTTTTCCTTTCTAAACAACTTGTCGACAAAGATTTTTGTGTTTAAAACTTTTTCCTTTAATTTTATTTTTGATCTTTCATTAATTAATAAGATATAGCATCACAAATAATAAAGAATTAGAAGAAAAAAATGGGTAGCAAATAGATACCGAGATTCGTTACATTGTACATGTATATATTAACATAATATCACCAGAGTATGATTACGTTAATCTCGATATTTGACTAACAAGCACTTCTATTCTGCCAATAATACACCATTATATATCTTTTACGACCAAATTCTTTTTTTAGATTAAATAGCATAATTTGTTTTTTTAACACCAAATATCGCGCATCGCTAAAAAAAAAATATTATCATCTCACTCAAAACTTAAAAATTACAATTTAACTTATTTAAATCAATAGTACTTAAATAAAGTCTTATTTCTCATTTCATATTTTTTATATTACAAAAATTAATCTATAAAAACTTAAATCAATTAAAAACACACAAAAAATAATTAGTAAAAGTAAGTATTTATTAAATGTGAAAAACTCAAAACATCAATCTATCGGATTATTAGAGCATCATTATCGCAATATCTAAACGTGGGTATATAAAATTTTAATCAATAAAACTGATTAAATTAAATCCAATAATCACTTTATCTCTTAGAACCGTATCCAAAGTTAGATGTTTTGGAACCGTATCCAAAAGGCACGTGTTGATACATCAAGTTTGTGTGGCAAGAAACTCTTAAAAAAAATTCAAATATTTAAAATTTTAGATAACCATTAGAAGTTCTAACCAATCAACTATGAAAATACTTACAACCTCTCGTGAATTCTAAACTTTTAACTTTTGAATTTTTTTAATTAAAATATTGGTTAGAACTCTTTACGGGTATCTAACCAATGAAGATGTTCTTAGCTAAGGTTACATGTCCTTTTATTCTTCTTGGGATCTTCTTCGTCTTTGCAGCAGCTTCTTTCTCTCATTTAATGCTGTACAATCACAGATAGATAGATTTCCCAACCAAACGTCTTAGAAGAAGAGAAAATATGTCTAGATGAAGAGAGAGAGAGAGTTCTTACCTGTTGCAGTTGGTGGAAGGGTCGATTTTGTAAGTAAGTTTGACGCCGCACTTGCCTGGCAAAGTGGCAGCATTCTTTAGATTCTTGGAAGAGTAAGACACTCCTCCCAACGCAGACTTGATGCACCGACACACGCCTTGGCGCTCTGATGCGCTCTTAGCCTGCCCGTTGAGCATCCTGATGCCGTTGCAACAGCTGCCCGGGATGCTTCCTCCCTGCGCCACGTACCCAGCACAAGGGTAAAGGTTGGCCACAACTGTGTTACAAGACACAGCTGCTTCTGAACCCCTTGCAACAATGCAAACAAGAAGCAGCCATATAACTCTCATGCTACCCATTATATATTATTTTTCCCTTTCTCTCTCTCTCTGTTTACTCTGTTCTTGTATTTGCTTACGACTAGTGTAGTGAGAGAGATGTTTATATAGCTGGAGAGAAGAGAGTGTGGCGGGTGGTTGAGGGAGGAGTGAATGCTATTAGTTGAGGGTCATTGAATGCAACCTTCACCTACTAAGATACAGCCCGAGTTTGCGCTTTAATTACTCTAATTTCATCCTAGAAAAAACTTGTTTAAATAGATAAGCTACCAATGCTTCAAGCCCATTTTGTTAGAGGAACTTGTTTGGTGGCATAGCAAATTCAACACAACATAAACCTTTTATTTTAATTTTAAACTCCATCCTAGCACTAATTTTTTTGACTGACATCACCGTATTTATCTGAATTTACCACAATTTGCATGCTCATCTTTAGGTTGCTACATTCGAACTACCTCGTATTCCTTCCGTTTCACAAAAAATGTTTTATTTTTGTTTTACAAAAAGTGTCATTTTATATTTTCAATACATAGTTTTGAATAAAAATTCAGTTTTAACCTTATTGTTTAAGTGTATTAATTAGAAAGAAAAAATATTGTTTAGTGTATTAATAAAAGGTAATATGAAACTTTTAATAATTTTCTTAATATATGTGTGAAATTTGTCAAAATGACAACACTCTTTCTGTTTCACAAATAATGTCTTTTGATGTCTACAAGCTACAACTATGAGTTGCTGTTTTAGTTGTACCTTTTGAAAAGTGTCGGGTTTTTTTTCTGCATATTTGCTAATAAATGATTTTAATTGTTCAATTTCAAGTATTAAAAGGATTACTCACCCATATATTCTAGTGTTTAATTATCATTAAGTACTCAAATAGGCTGTCTTCTACACACAAAAAAACGTTTTTAAATTTTGAAATTTAGAAGTTAACACAAAAATAAAGAACACTTTTTTTAAGTATCAGATAGAAGACCAGGGAAATCAAAGTCTGCTTTTTTTTTAATAATGAAAAACTATATAAGCTTTAACATTATGATTGAAAAAGACAATATGAAAGTATGCAGAATCAAGAAACAATTACCAAAAATGTAACGAGAGAAAGAAAAAAAAAACCCAATCTACAGCTTTAGAGACAAGTCTATCTCAGAATCCTTGCAAGTATCAGACTCCGATTGATCTTGTTTCTCGTCTTGTTCGCTATTCGTATGAATGCTGCCTTCTAGGTTTGAAATCAAATTTTTGGACAAATCGTCGGTCTTTTGGCACGAGAGGTGAGACAGGAGAGGGATATGGGAATTTATGTTAAGCCCTTTGTATCCTAATTGACATCTGAAGATGTTGAACGGATAGGCCTTAGATTTACCAATGTTGGGGTTGTAACGAACCCCAAGATCATACTGCGAGCTGCTGCTGCTGTAGGAAACACCATTTGGTGGGTACTGGCTGTAGAAGGAGAGTCCAGGATAGTTGACTTCGATCTCTTTACGCCTTTTGGCCAATGATCGCTCTTGCTTGTGAGCGTTCTGATGTCCTCCTAAGGCTTGAGAAGTAGAGAACTCTTTCTTGCAGAAGGTGCAAGCAAACACCCTCGCTTTAGCCTCTTTCTTCGTCTCTTCTGCCTCACCTAAAACTGATCCAAAACCAGAGTTTCTTATGTTGTCGTTGTCGAACATGAAGCGAAACTCTAGCCTCGGAGTCTCAATCGCTGGTTCACCCGCAATCTTCTTCTTCATTTTCTCCTTGATATCGGTCAAAAACCCGATCTCATGCGAAGAAGATGAGATACTGCTGGAGGAACATGATGTGGGCGTAGTGAGGTTGAGTTCCATGCTCAAAGGAACAATAGAGTTTTTTTCTTTTCTTTTTGGGTTTGTGTGTGAATAATGAGATCAGAGAGGAACACGAGTTGCTTCTATTTATTGATAAATAGGGCTAATCATTAATGTCTAAAAATCTTGACAATTATGGTAGAAAGTCCTAAGTTTAGCAAGTAACATTCAAGTAAACGGCTTATTTAGACTATTTTTTGCCTTATGCCTTTGATTCTTTATATATATTCAATCAAAATTTATGCTTATCACTTTTCTTCTTTCCCATTTTCATCCATACAATTCTTTATTTCCTTTTCTCTCTAATTTCAGATTATCAATTAATCTCTTTATTTGGTAATATTTTCTTAACTTCTGTCCGTTTCAATTTACACTTTCTTTATTTAAAAATATTCAAATGATGTATATGTCATATTTTATTAGGAAACATAACTCCACTGCTTAGTTGTTTGTGAATCTGTGGTAAACCAAGATCAAGCAAGTTGCATTTACTGATCTTTTTGTTTTGAATTAAAAAATAGAAACTTCGGTTTTATTCTTGTACTCAAGGATCCGTTACATTTATTTTTCTTCATCTTACTAAGCAGGTTTTTATTGAAATGGAAAATATTTATATTTTTTCTCCAAAACACGATCAAATCATTTCAACCCATTTCTTTTTTAAGTTTAAAATTTTATACTTTTTCTATATATATATATATATATTTATATGACATGTATGTTTATGACATGTGTGCACCTGTCTTTCATTTTTAATATGTATGTCAATGTCATTATTTAAAAACATTAAAGACTCAAAAATTGTTAAATTTAATTGACAATATCAATCATAATATAATTTTAAAATAGTTAGAACTACATCTTATACTTTAAACATTAAAGTCCTTCTCTAACTAAATTGTATATATTAGAGAAGGACTTCTTCAATTTTAATACTTTAATTTATATTAAATTTTAAATAATATTTAATTATTTAATAACCAAATTAAATTAACTAACCTAAATTTTGTTTCTTTTGCATTTTACTGGTTACAACTTAAAAAAAATCGTTAAAATCCATAGCTAATACTTTTAATCTGTTAACTGAAAAAGATAAATTCAAATTTTATTAAATAACTTTTAATGACTTAAATATTATTTTATATATTGAAAATAATTATGCTAAAGACTACGAAATATTTTTATCTATTCATAATTTTTCACATCATACAGTTTTCTTCTACTTGTTTATTAATCATTTTATATTAGTAATAACAAAAATAGAAAAGTTAAATTTTAGTATTCCTAAAATATTTTACTTTTAATATTACTGTTGAAGTAATATCCCACAAAAATTTAGTTGGGCCTGGCCAGACACTCCCCGGTCGAGAAAAAAAAAAAATCCCCACAAAAAATTATTATTTTACTTCCTTAAAGTGATATCATTGTCCAAGCACAAGCTGTTATCTGCCGCGCTTCATCAAAACCCGCGAAATCCTTATCTTAACAGAATTAGCGTTACGATACAGTGATTTGGTGTTGGGCCATTTCGTGGGCTTCTAAAGTTCCACTAGAATATCTTTTAGTCTAAGCTAGAGCAAGGCCCAAAACCCTTGTCTTTAAAAATAATCTATCAAAAAAATTGGAGATGGAGAAAACAAGGAAATTTGTGCAGAAGGTTTTCCTCTAGACTTTTAAAAAGTGATCTCATCACATTTGTTTCTAGTATTTAGAAGGAGATAAACAAAGCTTTTTAAAAGGTGGACAATTAGTTTGGCATGTGAGATGCATGCTATACCGGTTTGTTAATAAATTGACAAAGAAGAAGAAAGAGAGGGTTGGTTAAGTGAAGGGAATTGACTATAGACTTTACGTAAGTCTAACTTTCCACTTTTCTGCAGTGGCAGTGGCATATTCTTTCCTACTACATCTTTTTCTAAGAGTTTCTGTTCCTCTTAGCAGCAAAAAGTTGGCGAATGAATGCAAATTTCCCTTTTGCACGGCTCGAGAACTCAGTGATGGCTCCAGCGTTGGCTCTGTTGGCCTCAGTCTCAGGCAGAGGCAGGTGCTGAGGAGGAGGAGGAGAGAGGGTAAGCAGGAACTCGTTGAGCAGTCTGATAATCTGGCTGAAGCTTGGCCTCATGTTCGGGTCCTCCACCCAACACGATTGCACTATGAACGCCAGACTCGGAGATATTCCCTCTGGCATTCCCGGCCTCTCCTGCTGCAATGTTTCCAACAACAACAACAAACGAGGTTGATTTCCAATAAATAACTCAATCACATGAGAGAAGCCCGAAGAAGAAGAAGAAGACCTTGAAAGCTGCTGCATAGGCGGCTTGCAGGTTGGACATCCCCTCGAATGGCATCCGATTAGTCAGAAGCTCCCATAGGACGATTCCAAAGCTATAGACATCGACTTTGTTGTTGTAATGCTTCTTCTCTCCTTGACGCAGCGTTACTGTACTGTAGAGCTAGGGATGACAATGCATGGTTTTTATAATGTACAAGATGCAGTATGTAAAAGTGAGAGAGAGCGGCTGTGAGCAGGTATACAAACCTCAGGAGCCATCCAGCGGTATGTCCCCGTCTCAGCGGTCATCATCTCAGTCACGGTTTCTTCCCTAGCAAGCCCAAAATCAGCAAGCTTGACAGATTTGTGATTCTCCGTGAGCAATAAGTTGTCTGAAGAAAGGAAGAAAAGAGTTAGAACTCCCTAGTGGGTAGTGAGTGAGTGATAGAAGAAGTACCAGGTTTGAGGTCTCTGTGTATGATTCCATTGGCATGAAGGCAGTCCAAGGCGCGGGCAATGTCAAGGGCAAAGCTCAAAGCGAGAGGGAGATGAAGCAGGTGAGGGCGGATGCTGATGAGATATTTACGCAGTGACATCCCTGGGAGCAACTCGGTTACAATGACCATCAAAGGATCTTTGCAGGCTCCAATAAACTGCCAAATGGTATCTATCAAATGGTTTAGATAGAAATGCGTGTGTGTGTCTCTCAAAGGTATGCACAAGAACACACAAACCTTAACAAGATTTTGGTGTTTGACTCGGGACATCATATTGACTTCACGGATGAAACGGCTCTCGAGTGAAGATTGCTCATCTGGCTTGCTCCCGCGGTGGAGAACTTTGATTGCGACAATCCGGGTGCCATACCTGCGGGAGGGAATTATATTGGTTAAGCTATATGGAAGCTCAAAAAGAAAATGGAATCTCAAACAACAATTTGACAGACCTTCCTTGGTAGACTTTGCCGTGAGCCCCTTCCCCTATTTTGGAACCGATGAACAACAATTTGGGATCCACAAGCAAACTCTCGTCCATCGTCAATCCCGACGATCCCTTCTGCTGCAACTCATATTCGCACAACCCTCTAACCCCAGCCCAAATCTATCTACCCTAATTCCACCTATCTAACAACACTCAAAATCGCTCCCGGAAAATAACAATTCCAGAACGAGTATCTCCAAGGCAGCTTTCTCTCCGGCAACCCTAAATCCAATGAAAAGAAAAGGTCCAGTAGCTCAAAGACGAATCAAGTCAGCAGAAAATCAAAAGAAGAGAGGAACGGTGCCGCGCAGAGGGAAAGAGGCGACTCTGACTTCCTTTTATCTAATCTTGACTCTGCCAATACCCAAAATCATTTCTTCTTTGTCCCATTGAAATATAATGCTTTTAGTTAACGAGTACCAATCTGACACGTGGCAAGCAGCCGGCTTGGACATTCTTCCCCGGGGGGTTGTACGGTACATACTTATAGGATAACTCGGCTCGGCTGAAATTGGTAAGCCGGCTAAGCATTTGCTTTGTGGCTAATTACTAATTAGTCGGTCGTGCTTGCCTCCTTTGGACATTCCTTGTCGTTTTAAAATAAAAAAAAATATATATATATATATATATATTTCTTGGAAAAACGACTTCTTTATACCTTTTGTAATAATATTATTTTAAAATATTTACAAGGAGGTCGAACAAGTTTTTCAGTACTAATAATCTTCTCAAGCGTTAAAGATTACGTTTGATTTTTTTCTACGGACTGGTTTCATATTTATCAAAAAAATGAGATTTTTCAATCGTTTGATTTTTTTTTCCTTACTTCACCTAATAATTGGTCCATATCATAAATGAGTTGAAAAATACGGTTTTCCGAATATAATGTATTTTTAGTAAACTTTGGCATTAGGTGGGGTCTAATTCAGAGATGGGTTTAGGGTCCATAATCCTCCAAAAACTAACCTCTCTACTTATGCCACGTGTAGAAATGACGTGTCCAATTTCGGCAGGTTAGAGCTCCGATGGTGGTGGAATAATCTACGTTTTGGAAATGAGCCGAGTCTCATTGAGCTTGGGGTCCTACTACACACGTATTGGTGATTCGGATATTTTGGTCTGTGAGTCTTATTTGATGATTCAACCATATATTTGTTTTTTTAATAAATTACAACCATAATAAATCAACCATATATTTTAAAATATTGGAATTACATTCAATTTATTTATTTTCAATACAATCGGTTTTTTATATAATAAATAACTTCAGGACTTGAAAAAAAAAAAAAAAGGCTTTGCATGTTGGCTTTATATTATTGTTGAAAAGGATACGCATTAGCGATCGAGAGAGATAGAAAGGCAAGGTGGGGTTATAGAAGACTACTCCATTTACAATAAATTTTTTTTAAAAGGAATGTAACCTATAAATTATGCATTTCCTTACTTCTATATGAGCTTTAAAACCATTTTGCATTTACATAAAACTTACAATCCATATTCGTGGTTTAGCATTGATCAAACGGTTTGGTATTAGTATTCAGTTCATGATTTTGACATAAATTCTCAATTCGAAGAAAATTGGAACGAAGCTCCGACATACTAAACCCAGTCTAATTAAGATTAGATTTGACATAAAATAAAGAAGTTCTAGAACAAGGATAAGGACACACACTAATAAATTTAGAAAACCCTAAGCTATATTCTCGGACGCTTTCTAGAGACAACGACATGCAATCTCACAAGAACACCTAGAAGCTATAATTTTCTCGTTGTCTCAGAGCATTAACAAGATCATCATCATTGCTTAGGCGCAAAAATTCATTACAAATACTTCGGAAAACCTATGATGCCATCGCCACTAAATGAAGCATTGACGATGCCATCACTACTTCACAAAGCACTGACGATGTCATCAGTACTTCACAAAGCACCGACGATGCCATCACCACTTTATAAAGAACCAACATGATTATCATCACCGGCGAGAATCCAACAAAAACTTTCAATTGTCGAATAGATCATTTTTTTTAACGATTTTGGATCTCAATTCCTTGTAATTCGGGCGATTGAGAACCCAAATTCGCTAATCAATAAGCAAAAAACAAAAAATCTTGTCATTCCATAGAATAGTCCGCGTACGAACCAATTAAAATTTGCCCAACCATTTATAATCCTAACACATTTAAAATTTCAAAAATAACACAAATTATTACGTGAAAATTCTTGCTTACCCTAAATGAACTGTAAGCATAATTAAAACATTATGTTTAAGTTTCTCATTTTCAATTTAGAATTCTCTGATTGTCATCTTTTGTGAACAATTTCTCTTTTGATGCAGAGTAGTGGTTTATAGAAATCTTTTTTGACCAAAAAAAAAAATCTCCAATTAAAAAGAAGTTTTAAATCATTTTAATATTAAATTGGTCTTATTATTAGAAATTTGAAATAATAATTCTACATTTACAAAAAAAACTTTAAAATATTTATTTAGATGATTGTCAAAAACAAAAAAAAAAATTGTCCAAAAAAAAAATATAATATATCATTATCATATTTTAGTCTTAACAAAAAGGTGTAAAATAAAAGAGAAAAGTGGGTGGGTGCCACGTAGGCGAATCCACCAATACCTTTTTCAGACGCGACCTTCTCCCAACAATTGATCTAAAAAAACACTGTTTTCTCGACTGAAAAAAAATACTGTTTATGTATACTATACATTAAATTTTGGATCGACGCGGATATAACAAATTATTTAAATATTGAATAAATTTGGCGGTTTAAAGTTTAAACAGTATAGACTAGAAATATGACAGATAACAATAATAATAATTTTGGTACACAAAAAAAACAACAATAATAATTTTAAAAAATATAAATATCTTTAAGAAGAACCGCTAAATTCTTATACAATAATTAATGGACAACAGGCCATATATCAATTAAACAGATCAGGGCCCATTGAATTTGGGTTTCAGTTTTCATTTAAAGTTATGGGCCATCATTGTAAGGTTGGAAAGAAAAAAAAAACATGTTGTGTGAATATTCTAAAATGTATTCCTTATATTCTCTATATAAGATTTTTTGTTCAAAACCGTTAAAACACTAAACCGAACTCAAAACAAACAAACACCGACAGTGAATTGGTTAACGTATCTGTTATATTTGATCTTTCCGATAAGAGTGATTTGATGTCTATTTGTTTTCATAAATGATTGGTCGATGGAAAATATAAGATTGTTGTGGTTAAAACAAATATCTATCACTTATTTGGTCTTCACGCCATATTGTTTTTAATTTAATAATATACGGCAGGTTAAATTTACATAATGACATAACAACAATACTAAAACAAATTACAAGGTTATATATCTCATGGTCAATTTTTAGTTTCTTACGTCCTTTTTTTTGTTTTTTTTTGTGTGTCTATAAACCACTCTTTATAATTAACAATAACTATAACTATTTAAATTGTATGGCAATTATCATGGGATGATGGTACTGAATTCAAAATGTTTAATATTTTTCAATGTTCTAAATTGCGCTAGGCGCTAGTCGGGCGGTCGGGTTGGGTCTAGCGCCTAACCCGAAAATCGGAGATTAATCTGGGATTAATTGGGGACTAGTTTTTTGACTTTTATTGACTTTTTAACATATTAATTCATAAATTTATAAATTTATGACTTTTTAATGATTTTTAATGACTTTTTTGGATTTTTTTGGACTTTTAATGATTTTCTAACAATATAGTAAAACTAAATTAGAACTTTTCAAGATTTTTGTTAAACAATAAATTTAAAAAAAAAACAAAAAAAAACAAGGCGGCCGCCTAAGCTAGCTTGGCGGATGGGGTGGGTCTAGCGACTAGTCGGGGAGTAATCGGAGCTAGGCGGGGATTTTTAGAACAGGGATATTTTTAGTTAGAGAATATTAAATTTTCACTCCACTGTTGAAGAAGATATTAATTCTACGGTAACCCGCAGTTTTGGTATAAAATTATATAGCACTAGATTATGTCATGCGTGATACGCGGATAAAATATAACTATATTAGACTCTAAAATTGATAACTTAAGTAAATATGACCGTATAATTATGTTATAAATAAAGACTCGTGTTTAGTTATCTACAAATAATGTTTTTAATTCAAAAGTAAGAAAATTTGAAATTGATTCATATTACTAATAAACATGGTAAAATTCCATCTATATGAATGAGAGGGTTCCAAACACAAATTTTAAATCTTATAATTTTTGTCATTTGATTCTTATAAAAAAATTATCAAACATGATAACAAATTGTCATTAATCTAATTTTATATTATATGAATCTTATATAAATTTTATAGTTTACATTTTTTTTTGTAGTTTCTATTTTTTTCTTTTACTTATTTTATTTTATTTTATTAGTTTGCATTTAAATAAAATTCAATTTTCTTTTCCGTTTTTGTTATTTTGTCTTCATAAGAGATAAATAACTAACAATAGAAAAATTTAAATTATTACATTGTTATTTTTTTTTCTATATTTACTTAATACTTTTTATTTTTTTCATTTTATTCAGATTATTATTTTGACACATGTTGTAGTCTTAATTAACAATGACACATATTATGATTTCACGAATAAAAATTATATTACGTGTCACAATCACGT
>PKMM01011241.1:388357-399735 GCA_002933915.1 Eutrema heterophyllum
ATATATATATATATATTTTTTTTTTAATAATATCTTATTCATTATCCGGATTAAATTACAAACCGAACCAAAATTCCGAATTGGGCCTGGTTCGGGAACAGACAAGTACAATCTAAAAAACGCAGGACCGAGACTAAACCGAAGGGGACCAAATTGGATTAGCGACAAACCCTAAACAAGCGAAACAGAAAACCATCGCCGCCGGGATAAGTCGCCGAGCCCAACCCTGCTAGGATAGGACCACCGGCAATGACCATCAGAACAGAGGACCTATGATGGAAGTTCCCGCAAGATCAGCCTCGAGTGGTGAGAGAGTAGGCGAATCTAGATCCACCGACACCACACACCACCTCCAAGAACGCCGAAGGCACCGCATGCTCACCAATAACACATATGGGAAGAGAGGCAAGGGGGAGACTATTGGAAGAGATAACCGGTAAGCTCTGCCGCTTCGCATCGCCGCAGTCCCCTAAACAGGTCAGCTACCACATCATCGCTAACCCGCGCACACCCACCGCTAACCCTCTCGCCAAACACCCACCCAAGGAACTGGATCTGCAACACCTACGCACCAACGCCGGAAGCCAACGCGCACATGGACATAACCCCTCTCCGAACCCAGTCCCCGAGGTCCGAAAAGAGAAGCCCAACCACCGCGCCACCGCTGACCCAACCGCGAACTCGGATCCCTACACTAAAAAGATCTTACCGGAAAGCTCCCGACCCCGGAGTGAAGCGCCGTCGGCTACCAGAAGGGGGTGGCACTCTCACCGGGCCGGAATCGCCGAAGAGAGCCACCGGAAACGCCTAGATCTAAGGAGAAACGAGGAGAACGAGATCGCCTATTGAGTCGTTGCGCGTGTCAGATCCACGCGCCCGACCCCCGATCTGTCCTATAGCTTAGATTAAACGGTGGCTACAAGCTTTATAAAAGATAAACACCTGTAATTTTGGTGTTTTAGATTCTCAAGTATAGCTAGCGACGTTGTTCGTATACATAGCAATGTTTCAGTAAAACACATCGACCTCTTGATGTCTTTGCTTGAATCAGGAGGAAACTAGAGACCATGTTTTGCTTAGGTGTGACTATAGCAACGTCATCTGGACTAAGGCAAAGAGAAGATTAGGCCTTACCACACAGATTTTCCCTAACTGGAAATCTCTCTTGGTATGGATGAAATGCAAGTCTGACCGTGCCCTATTGATTCTGCGCAAAGTGATGGGACAAGCGATTTGCTATTCCATCTGGATTAATTCAGAGGAATATACTACAAGAAAACACGCGCATTTCCGATGGCCTTTGACACGTCGGAATTTTCCGACGGAATATCGAGGGAATAGCGAGGAAATTCCGGCGAATATAAGTTCCTCGGAAATCGGTCGGAAAATTCCGACGGGTCTCGAGTCGTCGGAAATCCGTCGAAATATTCGCCGGTATTCCCTCAGAAATCAGTCAGATTTATATTCGACCGGTATTCCCTCGGGAATCGGTGGAGAATTTTCGATTGATTTCCGAGGGATAAATAACCGTCAGAAATTTTGGAGGGATTTCCGACGGATATATATCCGTTAATGTATCTGTTGTAGTAGCCGTTATATAGCCGTTTGAAATTTAAAAGTCCGTCATAAATCCCTCAGAAATCCGTCGGAAAATCGCTGATTATTTCTCTATAAATATTTCTCCCCCTCATTCACAACAAACACAAAGCAAAATAAAGTTACACAATGTCTTATTTTCGATCGTGGATGGACAAACCTCCGCGTGATCCCGCGACGGGGGAATTTACGGATCAGTTCGCACAAGGTGTGGAGGAGTTCATGAACTTTGCGTCAAACAATAACATGACATCGGAAGACGGTAATATGTATTGTCCTTGTACTAAATGTCGGAATCATAGATTATTCTCGGTTAGGGAAGTAAGGAAGCACTTATATAGGACTAGATTTATGCATGGTTATAAGATTTGGTATACCCACGGAGAAACTGATTCAATGGTGCAATATTATGGTAATTATGGTAGCACATCGGATAGGTTTGGTAGTACTTCGGGTACTAGGTTAGAGGAACCATCACCGGAAGTAGATGTAAACGCAGGTTACACTCAGATGGTGAATGATGCGTTTCATGAAAACATAGCATCGTATCATGTTGAGGATGGTAACATGATAGATGAGCCAAATTTAGAAGCGCATAAGTTTTTGATATGCTACATGCGTCTAAGCAGCCATTATACAAAGGATGTATAGATGGAATATCACATCTATCAACTGCAAGCAGGTTGATGACTATAAAGACAGATTTCAACTTAGCCGAGGATTGTGTTGATGCGATAGCTGATTTTGTTAGAGATATCTTACCTGAAGATAATATATCACTGGCTTCATACTACGAGATTCAGAAACTTGTAGCTGGTCTTGGATTACCGTATCAGATGATAGAGGTGTGCATCGACAACTGTATGATCTACTGGAGAAAGGACGAAAAACGGTTGAAGTGTCGCTTTTGTCACAAACTTTGGTATCAGGATACATGTGGCAGAGTACCTGTTCCACATAAACGGATGTGGTATTTGCCCCTAGCTGATAGGTTTAAGAGGTTATATCAATCTGAGTGCATGGCAAGGCCTATGAGATGGCATGTAGAACATAACTCAGATGGAGAGATTGCGCATGCCTCATGTGCAGAAGCATGGAAACATTTTCAAGAGGTTTATCATAGTTTTGCGTGTGAGCCAATGAGCGTATACCTCGGGTTATCTATGGATGGATTCAACCTTTTTGGAAAGCATGGGAGGCAATATTCGTTGTGGCCAGTAATCGTCACACCTTATAATTTGCCGCCAAATTTGTGCATGAAACGAGAGTTTTTGTTCCTCACGATCCTCGTTCCCAGTCCAGAGCATCCTAAGAGATCCCTCGATATTTTCTTGCAGCAATTAATTTATGAGTTGAGAATGTTTCGGAAAAATGGTGTTGAAGCGTTCGATGTTTCCATGCAACAGAATTTTATGATGCGTGCGGTACTTATGTGGACCATAATTGATTTCCCAGCATACGGTATGCTATATGGATGGTTGACGCATGGAATGTTGGCGTGTTCGTATTGTTAAGATAACACTGGTGCGTTCCAATTGAAGAACGAACGTAAGACTTCTTGGTTCGATTGTCATCAACGATTTCTACTGCATGATTATTCATATCGTCGGAGCACAACATTGTTTAGAAAGAACAAAAAAGTTTTTGATGGTCCACCTCCTGAGTTAGATGAGAATTATATTATGACTCAGTTGAGAGATTTTGGTGCTGACAAGATAGTTTTATGCGGGAGTAATGGCCATTATCCCGTTGACGGTTGTGGCGAGTACCACAATTGGCACAAGAAGAGTATTTTATGGGATTTGCCATATTGGAATGTCCATTTGCTGCGCCATAATCTAGATGTGATGCACATTGAAAAGAACTTTTTCGACAACATCATGAACACTGTTCTAAATGTGCAAGGAAAGACGAAATATGATTTGGAGTCCATATTGGACTTGCCAGATATTTGTTCCCGTAAGAAGTTGCATGTAATGGAAAACGGGAAATCACCGCCCCCTGCTTTCCAGTTGGATGCGACTTCAAAGGAGGAGTTCTTCGATTGGATTAAGCACGGTGCCAAATTCCCAGACGGATACACATCTAACCTTCGTAATTGCGTTGATAGTTCAGAAGGGAAGTTTTCTGGGATGAAGAGCCATGATTATCATGTTGTCATGCAGTGCCTCCTTCCATTTGCATTTGAAGGTCTTCTTCCTATGAATGTCCATGCAGCTATTGCAGGTACATACATTTACAATATTATTTATATTACCATATTTTTATTTGTGATTATTATACGTAAGTTTTTTAATTTTCTATGTATACTATATATGCAGGGATCGGTGCTTTCTTCCGGGATCTATGCACGAGATCACTTACATCAGTCGGAATCTGAAATCTGGGGAAAACATACCGGTTCTCCTTTGCAACCTCGAGAAAATATTTCCTCTTGCCTTTTTTGATGTTATGGAACATCTTCCTATTCATCTCCCTCGAGAAGCAGCACTTGGTGGGCCGGTTCAATACCGATGGATGTACCCTTTTGAGCGGTATATGTTCCACCTAAAGAAGAAGGTGAAAAATCTTGCTAGGCTCGAGGGTTCTATTGTCGCACAGAGCATTAATGAAGAAACTTCCAGCTTTGTCGGCTACTACTTTCCAGCCCAAGTCCAAACAAAAAGTAGACGCCCCGCACGACATGATGATGGAGGGAACATAGTTTGTTATCATGTTTATATCCCCGATATATTTACTCAGATTGGATGACTAAGTGGAAAAATCAATGATCAGCGACTATTAGAAGATGAGCAAAGGCACTTGCATATGTATATTCTAACAAACTGCAACGACATTTTGGAATATGAGAGGTACCTAATTTTTTTTTTCAATTAGTTAACAAATTAAGTTTACTAATGCATTTGTTCATGTATAGTATGTTCATGGCCCAAATACGCGATTGGTATCCAGATTACACAGAGGATGAGCTTGCTGTCGTCAAGCAGAATGACTTTAGTGATTGTTTGAAATATTATGTAAGTGTTAAATGATGTTTTATTATATAATTAAATTGTATAACTTCCTTTTATAAACATTGTGCCGATTATTGTCCACATGAAATTTTTACAGGTTGGTCAGATGACTGCTAGCGGAGTTGAGTTTCCGACGTGGTTAGTTGAGATGGTGAAAGGCCCGACATTTATTGCACAGTCTTATCCTATGTATTGCACCCGATGGTATGCTTTTAAGGCTCATCGGGAAGGAAGCTCAAAGACAACTTGTAATTCTGGTATATCGTCTCAATCTGGAGAAGTTGTCTACTACGTGAGGTGCATTGCGTTCTTCTGCGTCAGGACGCATTTGGTGTTACATCTGTCCACTCTCGAAGGCGACTTTCGAAATACGGTCCTTTCATTCTTGCTTCACAAGCGGATCAGGTTTCCTACATTCGATACCCCCGGGTTAGGAACAAGCAAGACCCTTGGATTAATGTGACGTCGATACACCCAAGGGGAATCGTTTATGGTGTTTCCGAGCACGACTCTTTGCAGGAAAACGCAATTGGTAACTTACGTTCGATCGAGAATTCTCTTGAAGTTGACCTCGTGGTTGATTTCACCATGGACGAGGATTACGAGGTATTTGAGGATTATGAGGAAGAGATCGGCGAATTTGACGAGGATTCCGATTCAGCTACGTCAGATTATTCATCGGACTCGGAGTAATTAATTATGTAATAAATTTTATTTCTCTATGTATTTTTTTTTTTGGAGTAATTAATTTTTCTTTTCACAAGTCATGTTGTTTCGAGTCTTTTATTTCATTAAGTCTAAGCTGATAGGACCATTATATAAGGTCCCCTTGCAGCCGTGTAATGTTTTTCACCTGTTGATGAAATAAAATGTAGTTTTCACCTAATAATTTTCAGTTATAGCCGAGACAATTTAGAATGCCCGGCTAAAACCTGAAATTGTCTCGGCTAAAACTGAACCTGACCCAGAGATCGCAGGACGGCATCACCGATTCCAACCACCTCACTCCGATCGAGATCAACGACCTAGTGCTTGGGATAAGTAATAATTATAGATTATCTTTTCAATTTAGATAATTATATTTTTAATAAGATCTAATGTTTTTGTATTATTTTTGTATGAGGTACCCGTTAAAAAAGGTCGTCGGCCAGGATTGGGTAATATTGCGACCTAATCCGCATCTTCTTCAACCGGTTTCGCGATGGATGAAGACATAATCCGGCAAAACCAAGAGCTCAAGGAGAAGGTCACGGCTTTGGAGGACGAGCTCTCGACTCAGAAAACGAAGAGCGGGAAATTGTCGGATTTCTTTAAATCGAAGTTTGATGATTTCCCACCTGATTTATGTTGATTTAGTTTTTTATTGTAATTTACAAGAATTTCTAAAACGTTTAATAATATTTTATAATTTTATAAGATTTTTAAATTTTAATTAATTTTTCATTTTTCGTTTTTTTAAAGTATTTAATGAAATAGATTAAAGAATTTAATTTTATTATTTATTATTTTTTCCTACAAATTCTAATTTCCCTCGGAAATTTCCGAAGGATTTGAGGTTTATCACATCAGTTTTAGCCGAGGAAAACTTAAAATTCTCTCGGCTAAAACTGAAACTGTCTGAATCCGTCGGAAATTTCTGAGGGATTTCCGACGGATTGGGGATCGACCAAACAAAAAGCTCGGTCGATCCCGTTTTTTTGGATCGATCGATCCCTAATCCCTTGGAAAACCGTCGGAATTTCCCTGGACGGAGCGGTCTTCGGAAAACCGTCGGAATTTTCCCGGACGAACCGGTCCTCGGAAATCCCTCGGAATTATCACGGACGGACCGGTTTTCGGAAATCCCTGACGGACGTGTCCTCGAAAATCCGTCGGGTAAACTTGTCCTCGGATTTGGCCGTCCGGAATGAGCCGTTTTCTTGTAGTGATACCAGGTTATTCATAAACCAAGTCATCACCTCCTCAATACTGTTTAAGGGAATTGATAGGATGATCAAGAACACCATCACGGCGAGAAGGCAACGCAATCATTTTGGAAACTTAATGCAACGACGATGGCTTCACTAAGTGTTTCTGAAATCTACGAGGGATAAAATCAATTTGTTACCTTGTTTTTTTCACTTTCTTTCTTTTTTTGCCAATCTATCATGTACAGGGGCTTTGCTTTTGTAATACCCAACTTTCATTTTATACGATATTTACAAGTTAGCAACCAAAAAAAAGAAATGACTGCACTAAAAGAGAAATTATAATCTTACGTTGGTCAAAAAAATATCATTGGGACTTTTGATCCATTTTTATACAAACCCGATGAAATCTATGAGCGTAACTCTGAAACTTCATTCGATCAAATAAAAAAAAATCTAAACTTCAGAGTTTGACAAATCAAACGAAAATTTAAACGTTAACATCTGCATAGAAGATTTCATTGTCCAGTCCTAATTTTCCTTACAACCAGCAAAAAAAAGGGTGAAGGGTACAGCCAAACGGGAACATAATAATCTTATGGAAGCTTGTGTAATTGTCTTTATCCAAAGTAAATACGAAAATAACATAAAAATGTGATAATTTCCTACAAGAATCAAATCCAAAAAAGATTTGACAAGTGACGTAGCGATGATAGGGTAAAAATAAATAATAATAAATGAAATTATACAAAATAACCCATTCTTTTTATTTTCATCGTCTACATTTATTTCAGATTTATATATCAGCTGTCAGCACCCAATTTTTTTTCAGATTTATATATCAGCAGTTCTAAGGAGAAATACTGAAATGCATGAAGTATATATATCACACGTGCAAAGTGTTAATTAACTCGATCTTATTTTTAGCCACGTCGTTTAATTGATTTCGTATAAGATTTCATGCAATAATTACGATCCGGAAAAAGACAATAATAAGAGCATGATTATCGGTGATATTTGTGGTGTCTTCCCATGTGGGGCCCACAAATTTGCAGAGAACCAGTGTCTCCAGTGTCTCGCGGAAGACACCGGGTCTTCCCAAAAATCGCCACGTGTCGCGACGTGATTCGTCGCGATATTAAAAAATTAATTTTTTAAAAAAAATAAATAAAAATAAAAAAATTCCGGAAGACCTCGTGTGTAGGGGTCTCCGATAAGGATGCTCTAATGTTTGTTAGGTACGACTTAATTTATAGATTCAAACAAAAAAAGTATTTTATTTGTCAAGTCATCTTCCTTGTTACGAAAGTTATATGACCACTGAATTCAAATCAACCCATATAACATGGAAATCAAAGTACGAAAACGAAACAAAAATATCATTGTGTTTTATTCTAAAATTTATTTTCTTCGTATTGTGGTGGAACTATAATAAGTCACCACACCTATGGTATCATTACAGCATGTGCATCAGAGCATGTGCAATGGGAGAATACTCTTTGGTGTTCTTAACTAATATTTTATTATTATTTTGGAATTATAGTGGGTTAAGAACTATTAGTGTGTTCTTAAGTTTCAATGGTAGAACACTCTTTGGTGTTCTTAAGAAAATTAAAAAATTAAAAAATTAAAAAAAAATTTAAAAATTAAAAATTTAAAAATAAATTTTATTTTAGATATAAACATATATTACATGAAAACATTTAAACCATAGATTTTCAAATCATTAACGAAAAAGAACGGTAAATTCTAATCTTGACGTTGACGATGTTGCCATATATGCTCAACCAAATCATTTTTCAATTGTTCATGCTTCTTTTTATCACGAAGTCGAGTTCGAACGCCTAGCATAGTAGGTACATTTGTCGGCAAATCTGTAGAAAACGAGAAATCGACATGTGAACTTCCTTCTCCTTGTTGGAACTCTGATACATCATACTGACTGTTAGCAGCTCGTTCGTCTTCCACTATCATATTATGGAGTATGATACACGCTCTCATAATCTTTCCTATCTGTTCCTTATCCCAAAAAAGAGCAGGGTTTTTAACAATGGCAAACCGAGCTTGCAAGACGCCAAAAGCACGTTCGACATCTTTTCGAACAGCTTCTTGACGTTGAGCAAATAAAGATGCTTTTGGACATTGTGGAAGTGAAATAGATTGGATAAAAGTGGGCCATTTCGGATAAATACCATCGGTGAGATAGTAAGCCATATTATAATTATTTCCATTGACAGAGAATTGCACAGGCGGAGCTTTACCTTCAATGATATCATCAAAAACTGGGGAACGATCAAGAATATTGAGATCGTTTAAGCTACCTGGACCGCCAAAAAAAGCGTGCCATATCTAGAGATCATATGAAGCGACAGCCTCTAACACGATTGTTGGTTTTCCTGATCCACGTGCGTATTGCCCTTTCCAAGCGGTAGGACAATTCTTCCACTCCCAATGCATACAATCGATGCTTCCTATCATACCGGGAAATCCCCGTTCCCGTCCAACAAAAAGTAATCGTTCAAGATCCTCTGCTGTGGGTTTTCTTAGGTACTCATCTCCGAACAATGTTATTATTCCGTCCACGAAATGTCTCAAGCTTGAAAGAACATTACTTGCACCGAGGCGGAGGTATTCGTCGGCTTGATCAGCCGCAGCACCATATGCCAGGAGACGAATTGCCGCTGTACATTTTTGATACGGGGAGAGACTACGCCTTCCAATAGCATCTGTCTTTTGTTGAAAGAATCGAAATTCATTTGAGAGTCGGTCAACGATATGCATGAATAAGGGCTTGTTCATTCTAAAACGGCGTCTGAATAAAGGAGGCGGATAAGTTGGTTGGTCACTAAAATAATCGTTCCATAACTGCTCGTGCCCTTCTTCGCGATCTCTGTCGATCCATCTTCGTTTTTGTTTTGGCTTGGTTGTTTCTTCACTGTCGAATTCTTCTTGGAACATATTGTCGAATTCTTCTTGGAACATATTGTTGAATTCTTGTTGTAAACTTTTTGAGCCTCCGAAAGGATTATGGGAAGAAGATGCCATATTTGATAAATATTTTGTTGAATGAGAAAGAGATTTGATATCAAATTTAAAGAAAGAGAAGATGTGAAGAAGAATAATATCAAAAGAGAGAAATGTTTGTATAATTTGGTTTGATATACAAACAGAGAGATATGTTTGTATCAAAAGAGAGAGAAATGTTTGATGTCAAAAGAGAGAAATGTTTGTATAATTTGGTTTGCTATACAAACACAGAGAAAAGTTCGTATCAAAAGAGGTGAAGAAGAATAATATCAAAAGAGAGAAATGTTTGTATCAAAAGAGAGAAATGTTTGATATCAAAATTTTGTTGAATGATTCGGTGGTTTTAAACAATACAAAATAAATAAGCCAAGACTTGTGTATAAAGCAAACATGAACAATACTTCTTTCAAGTGGTATGAAACAATACAAAATAAATCACTTCTTAAATTGTTTGGTTGTGCCGACTTGTGCAGATGAAGCCAAGACTTGTGAAACAATTTGTTTGGTTGTGCCGACTCTTCTCTTCTCTGTTCAGAATCACAAACAAGTCTCAGATTGGGGAAAAAAATGTAACAATACAAGTTCTTGCATACAGAGCCTACAATTCACACACACAATCCTCTAATTGAATCCAAATTAACAGCTACACTGATACAAATCACTAGACTACAATTGTTGATCAGTGGATCAAGGACGAATCACATTCCCTAGAGTAGCAAATGATGTTAACCAATAAGAAGAGCTTACCTTGGAGAAGAAATGGCGGCGATGGCAGAAGAAGCACAAAGAGAAGCCATTGTTCTCGACTGTTTTTGACCTTCAAGACTCAAAATGTGTTAGGAGAAGAAGAAGAAACAGAGTGATGTATAAACTATAATAAATCTTATAGTTTATATACAAACTTAAGATTTCTGTAAGAAGCAAACAGAAATAACACAGAAATAAAATAGTGAATCTTAAACAGAAACTTAAGATTCATATTTATAACGAATATGATACAAACATTGAAATATGATACAAACACACAACATAGAACATTGAAATATGATACAAACATTGAAATATGATACAAACACACAACATAGAACAAAGCAAGCTGAAATTAAAATATGATACAAACACAGAATATGGAACATAAAGCACACATGAAATCACTTCCTCTTAGACAACATTTCTGTAAGAAGCATGTCCTTCACAGCTTCTTCTTTCTCTGAAAGTTCTTTCTTTGCAAGGAGATTTTCTAGTAAAGACATCTTGGACAGCTCTTTTTGAGACTGCATGTCCTTCTCTTTTAAAGAGAACATACTTTGAAATCGCTCCATCCTCTTGCTGTCATCCATTTCTATCTTACCTTTCCCCTTGGCTGCCTTCCCCTTGGCTGCCTTAACACCAGGAGGACGACCTTCTACAGGGCTTGGAGGCTCAGAAGAACCATCCTCACACTTTCTCTTTTTACTTCCAGCAAGTTTACTACTACCAAAGTCACACCATTTCTGGTTATCCTTAAGCTCTACCCATGCATGCTCAAGATTGAATTTCTTTTCGTAATCATTGTAGAAGATCTGGTGAGCCAATTTCAGAATATCATTAGCATTGTTTCCACTACCAATCTGACTTTCTGCAGCCTTATAGGATCCACAAAACTTGCAGACTAATTCGTTTATCTTCTGCCACCTTTGCCTACACTGAGTTACCTCTATCTTTTCAGGACCTACCAGAGGGCTATCCGCAAAGTACTGAGCAATACGTTTCCAAAACGCACGAGATTTTTGCTCATTGCTAATCACAGCATCTTTGCTGATGTTTAACCAGGCGCTGATTAGGACTAGATCAT
>PKMM01011241.1:400138-493567 GCA_002933915.1 Eutrema heterophyllum
AAACAAAGCAAGTATAATTTTTCAGTTCACCAATTCTCAATCAATCAAAACTATGAACAAGAACCAAAGCTTTATTAGATGTAAAGGGCACTGACCTTTATGAAGTCACCACTTTGAATCATGAAATCCTTGATAACCCTGTGAAACTGACATTCTTTGTAACCAAGAGGCTTTCCAACCTTTCTGCATTTGCAACAGAGCCGATCAAAACCATAAAGACGATTAGATTAAGTAGCCAAAAATTTCTCAATCAATCCAAAGCATTTGATCAACGCTTAGCTACCAAGTCTCAAAAAATATGCATAAACAATAGAAACTGTAGTCTGAAAGCATGAAAGAAGCAGCAAGCGCAAGACTATAAGAAAATTTGCCCACTTTCTGAATAAAAAAAAAATCTCAAAACTGAATTCAACATCAAAGGGACTAAAAATAGCAGTGATGCATCCAATAAAATCACCATTAACAACTAACAAGAACAAGATGCAGGACGAAGATAGAGAATGGACTAGACATTCAAAGATGCAAAAATACGAGTACCTCACCAGTACAGAACCGCTTGAAGGAGCTGCTGATGTTGCTGCAGCTACGATTCCTCCTCCGGAATTCATCGGAACTGTCAACTCTCTCAGACCCCAAATGTTCATGAGCCTTCTCTTCTCCCTTGAACTTCTTCTTAAGAAGCAAACAAAAAAACCCCAAATCAAAATCAGATCGTGGGAAAAATCAAGAGATGGTTAAATCAGAATCAATCAGACAGAACAACAAGTATAAAATTGTTCAGGATCTTACCATGTATGAAGATCGAGGCGGATTTAACCATCTCGATATGCTTGCACACGAAATCCGCCTGAATCCGCCTCTTTCAACAATTTCGATTTGTTTCCATACCAAATCGACCACCCATTCGTCGATTCCATCATTCAATCGACGAAAATTCCATGGATTTCGTCGATAGTATGAAGATTTCTCGGCAAAAATGGTGAAATGCGAGAGAGAGAAGAGAGAGAGAAGAGAGACGATTTTTTTTTTCTTCTCCACCGTTTTGTTTTATTTTCTCAGTTTCCTCATCTTCTCAACACGTGTCCAATAAGAACACCCCAAAAATTATCTTAACTAAGAGCAGTTTCAAGATGTTCTTAATTTTTGCCAAATATATTTAATCAACTTAATGTTAAGAACACTTGTTAAGAACACTCTAAGAACCAGCGTTGCACTTGCTCTTAGAGCTGTCTCAGTGAAACATCCATCAATAAACAAAACAAAATAATAAAAAAAAAGCAAGAGAGACGGTCTCATGAGACACTCACGGAATTCTCTCTCCAAATGTCATATTTTAATTAATTTAATTTTATAACTAAATTTTATTAAAATATTAATATTTTTTTGGTGAAACACTATTTTGGGTGTCTCACCAATGCATAGGGCAAAAAATCCAGATCTGAAAATCCGAACCTGTACCGAACCGAATCCGATCCAAATTTTTAAAATACCCGATCGGATCCTAAATTCCTATACCCAAAGAACCAAAACGGAACCGGTACCGAACCGAGAACCGAATGGGTACTTATATACCCCAAATATATTAATTATATTTAGACTTTATATCACTCAATAACTCAAAATTACAAATATAAACATGAATATATTAATTATTTTTTGGGTATTTTAGGTATATTTTTGATATTATGGGTATATCGAATACACATATTTTGTTTTTTTTTTTTCTGGATTTTTTTGGGTATTTTGGATACTTTTGGTTTGAAAGTATATTGGTTTTATTGAAATGAATATTCATGTTTTTGTGTTTTGTCTGAGATTTCGGGTTCTTCGGTTTTTTTCGGGTATTGTGGATACTTTTGGATACTTTCGGATTCAGATCAGAACATATCCGAAAATTTTCGGATCTTAACAAAAAAACCAGATCCGATCTTAACCCGAACCGAATCCGATCCGAATTTTTTAAATACCCGATCGGTACCTAAATCCCTAAACCTAAAATATTCAAAACTCGAAATACCCGACCCGAACCCGATCCAAATATCCGAACGCCCACCCCTACCAATGCAGATGCTCTTAATAGCCAATAAAACCGTTCATTAAAATGTAATTCCTGAGAAAATAAAGTTCAATGATTTTTGTGAAAAACAAAAATCCAATAGTAAAGTTGGTACTAACTATAATAGTTTTTTTTTTATATAAGTTTTTCAAAGTGTTATATATAAATTGTAATAGCTTTTTGGACTGAGATTAGGGGTGTCAAAATAGGTCAAATATGTCACCTATGATCCATTATCCTAATGGGTTGAGTGTAAATGTGTCGTCACCCATAACCCATTAATAAATGGGTAGGGTTGACCCATGACCCATCTAATTACATGGATTCATGGGTTAAATGAGTGATCCATGAACCACAAAAATTTATTTAAGTAAATATCATTAATAATTTTGAAATGAGAAAATTAAAAATGGTGAATAATATTATGTTGTCTTTATATTATGAAACAACAAAATTTCTTTAACTATCGTGAATTGTTCATGAATTCGTCGAACCATGTTTTTGACGGGAAGTGTGAAATTACGTTTTTGGAGGGGAAATACAGAATAACGTTTTGGTGGGACGAGGAATGACGTTTTTGGCAGGAAAATACATAATTACATTTTAGGCGAAAAAATACAGAATTACGTTTGGCATGAAGTATGAAATCATGTTTTGGCAAGAAAATGCGAAATAACATTTTGGCAAGAAAATGCAGAATAACGTTTTTGAAGGGAAAATGCAGAATTACGTTTTTGACAGGAAAATACAGAATTACGTTTTTGGTGGAAAACGCAAGATAATGTTTTTTGGCGGGAAAATGTGAAATCACGTTTTGGCGGGTAAACACGAAATCACGTTTTGGCGAGAAAACGCGAAATCACGTTTTGGTGGGAAAACGCAGTATCACGTTTTGGGCTGGAAAATGCGGAGTCACATTTTTGGCGGGAAAACATGGAATCACTTTTTTGGCGGGAAAACGCGGAATCATGTTTTTGGCAGGAAAATGTGAAATCGTGTTTTTGTGGGAAAATGCGGAATCACATTTTTGGCGGGAAAACACAGAATAACGTTTTTGGCGGAGAAATGTGGAATCACGTTTTTTGCAAGAAAATGACGGATTTACATTTTGGCGGAAAAAGTTTTGGAAACCGCATTTTTAACAGAAAATAACGGAAAGTGTTTTAGGCGGGAAAATCGTAGAATTGTTATTTTTGGCGGAAAATAATGGACTCTCATTTTGTCCGAAAAAATGATGGATTCTTGCTTTTTTGAGAAAAAATGATGTTATGATAGTAGTATTGCTATGATGTGATGATGATGATTAATGTCATGATGATGATGATTAGTTGATGATCATATGAAGTTAATGGATATAACGGATCACCCATTTGACACATAATTCATTTAACCCATCAACTCATTAAGATCAAATAGCAATTTGCGGCAAAATAGCAATTCTGTATTTTCCTGTAAAAAAAAGATCAAATAGGATGATCGATCCATAAAAATTTGACCCATTTTGACACGCTAACTGAGACCCATTTTGACACGCTAACTGAGACCCATGCATTTCTTCAACTCTGAAATCAAAATATGTTATATGATCTTGTTTTAAGTATCGTTCGAACATACAATCTTTAAATTTTATTATTAATATTTTTTCGTCGAACTAACGATACTCGCTTTTCATTCAAAATAGTAATTAATGGGAGGTGGAGGGAGATATAAATATTAGACGGCGAAGAGACAACGTCACAAGGGGCAGAATCTCCGGTGATAATGTCGGATCGGAAGGCATCGTTGACCTGACTCTCCACTTCCAAGTCTCCCTCATTATTTAATGCACAGATGTGTCGTAGCAGAAAAAAAATAGTATTTGTATACCAATTATTAAAAAAAAAAACTTATCAAATAAATGATCTATGGAATCTCAGACTAAATACATTGATTAGCTAGACGTTCATATAAGTAAAACTACATATATGATAGATTAAGTAGTTTTTAATCTAGAAAGGTATATCGTAGAATTAAGTACTAGCGTGGAGATCATTGCATATTAATTTAACTAGACTGTTTCTTTTTTTGGACAAATAGCAATTTGCGGCGAAATATATTTACTTTTTTATAAATACTGTCCGATGCATACACATATAAAAAAAATGTTTGTTTTATTATTACTGTTCACACAATTGTATACTAAAATTAGGATTCAACCCGCACTACCTATATAGCGCGGAATAATTTTTTTTTTTAAATTGTTTTGAAATTTAAGAAAAAGTAAATTTATATGAATTTTATAATATATCTAACTAATGATTATATATAGAACCGTCAATTCGGACTAACATATCTACTTAACCTGTTTTGCAATGAACTAAAATATTATTCGAGCTAACACGCAAAAACTTATAATCTTGAAAACATAACTCTAATATGCACCGCTTAATGACTATGGTTTTTGTGGTCAGTCCACAAACTCTTAAAAAATCAATTTTCTCGTGTCTAACTCTTTATAAAATTAGTAAAATATTTTTTCAAACTTTTGTTTTGATATATATTCAAATAAAATATAATAATCATAGTAAAAAATATTGCAAGATCTCGAATATATTTTTTGAATATGTATGGATTGATTATTATTTAATAATATCATAATAATTAAGAAACTAAATATTTAAATAACCTTTTTAATGGAAAATAAATATTTTCCATATTCTCATCAATAATATTAAAAAACAATTATATCATTTCCTATTTAAATTATGTTTTCTTATTTGTAATGACATTTCATGTAATAACTTACAAAACAAAGTTTATTTTTAAAAAACATCTTTTTAAAATAATATTATAGAGATTTGTTAATAACGGACGAAAAACAGTTTTATTCGCAAACGGACCGCTTTTAATCCTGATTGCTAATTACCATTTAAATGTTGAATAAATTTATATTTAGAAAAGAAAAAAACAGAATAAATTAGTTGATGTGTACTACTCTATTTTGTGTAATTATGAAATGGCCCTGCTTTTTAAATTTTCACGAAAAAGGAAAGTCGTGCCTTGTGGATTATCTGCAACTTTATCTTAAAAAGGAGCTAGTGATAAGTAACGAGAGACAATAGAATAAAAACAACTTTTGTATATTATTCCAAATAGAAAACGCGTCTATGATACGTCGCAGTTCTAACCAAATACTCTCCTTAATTTTTAGTACAAAGGGATTATAATGTCCAAATGAGTATTTACCGATGTTGCTGTGGAATAATGACATAAGTTATGAAATATACTATTATTACCGAGAAACAATTAGTTAGTTGGATGTTGATATGTTAGTGTAAAGTCAAATCATTAGATTAATACTATTATATTGGAATCGTTCAAGTGCTGGTTTTGAAAGTTCATAGCGGTAGGGTATATCACACGGAGATCACTGGCCACCACCAGTAAAAATACACATTATATCACTATCCAAATCGTTTTGATCTATCTCGCTGATCAATTTGCTTTACAAGGAGTCAAGGACCAAGCCAACACAACTATATGTTTTTTTTAGAATTGAATATAAAATTTATTTAAACAAAAAAACGTTTTTACGGTGAATACTTCATTTGTGTTTTTACAAAACGATTATGAAAATTAAAACTGAAATTGAAGAAGTTGTGTGGCTGCCGGTCGTCTTTTCACGAAGGTGAAGTAGCAAACCACAAAGTAAGATCATCGTTGTAGGTGTAATCTTCTTTGTGCGGAGTGAAGTTAAACGATTTCTAACATTTTTATCTATTAACTTGATAAGTTGAGAGTGGGACAGCCAACTTTCTCCGTGTCTACGACCATTTCTCTCACACCCAATATGATATCATAGACAAACTCGACTAATTCTATCATGAATTGATTTCATGAGAAGACAGTCCACCAAATTAATTATGGGCTATAGCTCAATATCGAATACGATAAATACCATGACAAGTTTGATAGTTTGGTAGATTTTAATCAAACTTAGGTAAGTCCGAGTTAAACATAACATAAGAAATTTGCGATTGTGTATTCTTCGATGTTATCGAAGATTTTAGTTTAAAGTTTTGTTGTAATTTAACCAAAAAGAAAGAAAAAAATATTGTTGTAATTTTAATTATTATTTATATATAAAGATGAATTCGTTGTAGTATATGGCCCGCGTGCCCGACAAAGCTTTTGATTCTTTTTTTATGGTTCTCAACTTCTCATATTGAAAAGGGATAGATGGATTTTGGGTACCTTTTAATTCCCCTTTTTCAAGTCCTTCCTTTGAACTTCAGTGTAATAGTCACATAAACTTTCGTGCAAACACGTATATTTGTGTGCAGAGTTACAATAATAATAAACATGTAGTATTATGTTTTTTTCACTATTTAATATGTGGAAAGCCTTCGATGGCTTCCTTATGAAAACATCAATTTTTATTTGAGTTTAAACATATATTCGATCGCTTGATCCACAATTATTTCGTCTGATCCTCTTAATCCGTCTAATCTGTTTGATATGCATCGCATAATATGTTTTCATCATTCATAACTTTTATTTTGTATAAATGGGTGTTTTATAGATTTTTATGTTTACGGGATATTTTGAAATATATCCATACATAATAGTTATAGCATATGCTCGTGGAGGTTTTTGAACTCTACGGGTGATAGCCGGGGAGGTAACCAATTTTTAGGGAATAAACCATTTTGCCTAATGAACGAAGTTCATTCCTTAAGACTGAATAATATTTTAGATTCTACTTTAAATTTAAAATTAATCAGATGAAAATTATCTGACCTCGTATATTGAGCTACTTGATGCGTCGAAAAGGGGATAATAGTAAGTAAAACTCAAGAGCAATAGTCGTTATAATCTGCAATGCCGCGTGCGATTCCTTTTCGATATCTAATTTTAATTTCATAATTCTACACTATTCTCTTTAAATTGATGTTTACCTTTCTTCAAAAAATATTTAAATTGACGTTCACGTGGTTTCGTTTATTCCCATATAGACTGTTGCACAGATTTATCAATTCAATCTGCGATCGACTTCACTCTTCGTTTCAACTCTCGATCTAAACTCTTTCTCTCTCGATTTGGATTTGTTAAAAGATACGAAAGCAAAAAAGTAAAAGAACACAAAAGTTTTGGTCACCCATGGTTCGCCTCTAATGTGAATGATTACGTCCCTGAATTGAATCGATCACCAACAAGATTCCGCTTCCAATTTATGTTGACTCTCACCAAGTTGAATTGACAAAGAGTTGTAAACATATAATTAACATAGATTCTTTAATTCAAATCAATCTATTTGAATTATCGTAATAATATATGGTGTTTTTGCCGTAAAAATAAATAAAAATCCCATCGAATATTATACTTATAAAACAAGCTGACATTAATAACATGAAAATGACACAATTAATAACTATACCGAAAGTTTAATTGGTAACTCTTCACCGCATTAATAGTTTAATTACCAATCACAAACCGGAAACAATTAACCGTATCAAAAATAATATCTTCAATCTTTTACCGTTATCTCTTTTATAACATTTCAATATTGTTTGTTATTATCGCTCCCTACTTAAAACTCTTAGTCTATTGATTTTTCTTTATTATATCTCCCTTAATTACTGTTTGGGTTTTGTCTTTATTATATTCTTGTCATTTGTCACACATCACTGAAGTAAAAAAAAAACAAAAAGTGGCCCAATTGAATATTTGTTTTCTTTGGCACTTACATGACTAAAAGCAAAATCGTTTTGTTTTTTCTTCCTTGTCGCACTCTTGTGTGTGTATGCATGCATATAAAAGTATATACAAAAATAATAACGTGGAGGCACACCAAAAGAAAACAATTATACACTTAAATAATATAAATTTAACGTGAAATTGAGAAATACACACGCACGCACATATCCAAAGTTAGGTCTGAAAATACGGCAGATGCGGTTTTAATAAATTGTCGGTATCGTAGGTCTAGTGGATCTACTAAAATGTATACACTTAAATCTCTATCATTTTTGTCTTAACTACATAACATATGAGTAATTGTAGGATAGGTTTATGAAAAGATTATTAAAAACATATATATCAGTGACATTATGACAATAAGTTTCCAATCATTTTAGAAAAGCCCTGGTTATTTAGATTCATGAGGGACGTCCTGACAAAACAAAAATTATGATTCATGAGGGAAAAGTAGATTTCGCAACGTAATTAATAACCGTCAATATATTAATATGAACATAGAGTAACACTTTATGTTTGTGTCAACTGTCAAACCATGTTTGTCCGTGCAGTAAGATTCTTAGAAGATGTACCAATTTGGATAGAAATTCCATGTACTTGAGATTTCAACGAATGACACAATTACATATACTCTAGGCTCTAGGTATATATATAAATAGCCATGGAAATAAATAGCTAGTATCATTAAGAATTGTATATACAATACTAATTAAGATAGAGGTTAAGGACTAATGGGTAAAATACATATTGCTTTATCTTTATTTGGAATTATGGGGTGTAAGATTAAGATCAAGCCAGATTTGCTTGAAGACATTGATGATAATGTTGTGATACTCGTCTGAATTGAGACAGAGATAGCAAGCTAGAAGCTCCTCTAGATCCTTGGACGCTCTTATGTTGTTCTCCGCGATCATCTCCTCCATCGATTCCTTGAAATCTCTCCTCGGGTCAACCGACGCCTTCACCACCGCCCTGCTCCGCCGCGAACTCACAGTCATCGTCCCGCTTCTCCTTGCGCCGCTGCTCGCCGATTTCTTCGTCGAGATCCTCGGCGAGCGCAGTCTAAGTCTCACACCCGCCGGAGAGCCCACCGCCGTTCTCCGCACGGTGGTTGGTTTATTCGCCGGTTTGGTGATGATCGGCCGGAGATCGATTTCCGGCGGCGGCGTAAACGTTGCGGCTTTGGACAATTTGGAGCTTACACAGCTGCAGGGGCTGTGCCAGGAGCTCTCTAACGACTCGTCAGGGATGAGTACTTGATCGGAACGAAACTCCGGCGAGAAAGATCCCGTTCCGGTGGCAGTGCTATCACCGGAAGTCGTTGAGAAATCAAAATGGGGGTTCGTGCGGCAGCAGACGGCGGAGGGAATGACGTGATTCGGAGCAGAGGACTTGGAGTCGACAGTGGCTCGGTGACGAAGCCGGTTCCCAGCGGACGGTGGGGCCGTTTTGGCTAGCCTTGAATAGTAAGAAGAAGAGCGGCTAGGAGGAAGCCTAGGACTGCGTGCCGTTGTCGTCGTAGGAACTGTTTGGTGTTTCTTGATGGGAGGAGGAGACACCGTGGTGTTTTGCTGCCTCTGCTGTTTCCTTGACTTCCCCATGTCTCTCAGTTTGTAAAACCATGCGTTAGGGATTAACTCCGATAGCTTAAACCGATAATTACCCATTTCCTCTGATTTTCAGAATAACTAATAATACAAGAACAAAGTTTTTTTTGTTTGTGGTTTTGTTGGGTGTCGAATGGGGTTTTGAAATGAAAGAGAGCGAAGAGTCGAGAATATATAAAATGAGAGAGAGAGAGTACGTGTGGGGTCCATAAACGTGGAAAAAAGAAAAGAAGAGAGATATGCTCTCTCCATTTGTATTGATTTTGTGTTAGATTATGTTCGCCTTTCAATTCCCCTAATTACATTGACATTTGACACTGACTCTTTTATTATTTTATTATAACTAGATAGATAATCCGCCTTGCCCGGACACATATAGGTTTCATAAACTAATTACATCATTAAGTTATTAATTTTGTTACCGATAAAAAATCAAACACAAATATAACAACAATGTTAGATTTACGATCAATCCAAAAAAGAAAAAAAAAGAAATAACAATCAATATTATTCATAAAAAAATACGAAATAAAGCAATGACAATCATAGAGCTCGAGAACATATTGATAAATGTTTCATTCACTCACACATTGTATGTAAAACAATTCTTTTTTATCTCTCCATCGCTAGAACTCTCTCTCCATTTTGTCGTAAGTATCTCTCGCTCTAATCGGTTATTCTTTGTCTTTTCCTTCTTCTTTTTATCGTCTTTGATTTATTTTTTTTCTTCTTCTTCTTCTTTTTAATCGTCTTTGACTTCTACTTCTTTTTGTTTATCATCTTTGTCTTCTCCAACAATTATTCTTCTTCTTTATCTTTCGGTTTTCCCTTTTCATCGTCTTCGTTCTATGACTTATTATTCTTTTGGTTTTTCTTCGTCCAGTCTTCATCCTCAAATTCTTCTGCTTCGCCTTCTTCTTCTAATTCTTTATATTTCGGTTTATCTTCTCCCTCGTATTTTCCTTTTCTCTTTTTCATTATCTTTGGCTTCTTCTTCTTCTTATTCTTCATCACCTTCGTCTTCTTCTACTCCTTCTTCCCCTTCTTCTAATTTTTATTCTTCTTCTCCAAATCCTTAACTTTCTCCTCCTTATTCTTCTTCAACATATTGGTCTCATCCGCTTTCTTATTATACTTATGGTTTTTCTTTTTCTTTGTCTTTGTCATCTTCCTCGTCTTTTCCGACTTTTTCTTCTTCATCTTAGTCTTCGTCTTTGTCTTCTTCCTCTTCTTCCTCTTCTTTTTCATCATCTTTGGCTTCTATGAATTCCTATTTTTTTCACTCTCTCACTCTTCCGGTTTTTCTTCGTCAATTTCTTGTCCCTCTTCTACATCATTTTCCTTCTTCGTCGTCTTCTTTCTCTTCTGTTTTTCTTCTTCATCGTCATCGTCTTCGACTTCTTCTTCCTTATTGTTTTGAACTTCTATGGCTTCTTCTTCCTCTTTTTTCTTAAGGTTTGTCTTCATTTTCTTCTTCCGGTTTTTCTTCGTCCTTTTCTTGTTCCAGCTTTTTCTTTGTCCGACTTTTCTTCGCCCTCTTCTTCATCATCTTCATATTCTCCGACTTCTTATTATTCTGTGTTTCTTCGTCTTCTTCCTCGCCATATTCAACTTTGAATCAAAATCTTCCATTTTCGGTTTCCATTACTCTCTTTCTATCTCTCTAGATTCCTAACTTAGATCTCCCTTGGTTCTTCCTCGATAATCTCAAGCATGTTCTTCTTCCTCTTCTTCTCCACCATGAAAGATAAATTCCACAATATATGAGTTTAGTCTTGTCTCCTTCTACTTCCCCTTCTCTCTTTTGTTCTCTTAATTTACCTTCAAACATCTTCCCCATCTCTTCCTTCTCATTCTTCATAACAATCACACATTTCTTCGACGCCAAAACATCTGCATTGTTTAAACCATTGTTTCCTTGTAGCTTCTATGATTTTCTTCAAGTATTTCAAACAGGGTTCGGAACCGGTTCAGTATTGTTGAATTCAATATCTCTAAAATTTCTTTGTTCATACATAGATATGGTTCGAGGGTCGTTGCCATTTTCTCCTCGAGCAATGTTTGTTTCTCTAAACATTATGTAATTTTAAGTACTCTCCTTATGAACACAAGATTTAAGGGTTAATATTAAAAACCAAACAAATAAAATAGATCTGTTTCGAAATCGTGATCAAAGATGTGATGAAACGCATAATAGCGAGTCTATCAATTATGGCTGATTAAGAGGCTTACATTAGAATTAAAAAAAAATATATAATTTAAATCTCTCTCTCTCTCTCTCTCTCAGTAAGTTTTGTAATGTTGTTCTCACTTTCAAGTTGATTATCTTCAGAGGTCTCCAAAGATAATATCTAATTAAATTGTGAATTGGGACCGACACCATAAGATTGTCACTTGACTTCTTCTCAAAGATTCTATAGGGTTTTTCTTCTCCAAATTCATCATCCTCTTCCCCTTCTTATTCTTCAACATCTTCATCTTGTCCCAATTTTTCTTATTCTGATTTTTCTATTTCTTTCTTCGGTCTTCTTCCTCGTCGTTTTCTTCTTCTTCTTCATCGACTTCGTCCTCCACTTCTCCCTCTTATTCAACTTTCGGATTTTCTTATTCCTCGTACTTTCCTTCTTCTTTTTCCTCTTCTTCGGCTTCTTCTTCTTCTTTGTCTTCTTCTTTCTTATCCTTCTTAATCATCTTCGTCTTCTCGACATCCTATTATTCATGTTTTTCTTCGTCTTTTAATTTTTCTACTTCTTCCTCTTCTTCCATTTCTTTATCTTTCGGTTTTTCTTCTTCCTCGTAATTTCATTATTTTTTTGTTTTTTTCCATCGTCTTGGGCTTCTTCTTCTTTTTCATAATCTTTGTCTTTTTCGACTTCTCCTTCTTATTTTTCTTTCGGTTTTTATTCGTCTTCTTCATCCTCTTCTTCGACTTCTCATAATTCATCACATTTGTTTTCTTTGTCTTCTCTAGTTCCTTATTCTTCTGGTTTTTCTTAGCCTCCTTCCGCATCTTCACCTTCTCAGACTTTTTCATCTTCATCTTTCGGTCTCCTTCCTCATCTTTAACGCATGGGTCCTCGTATTTTCCGAATTCTTCTTCATCTTCTTCCCCCTCTTCCTTTTTTCATCTTCCTCGTATTTTCCTTCTTCCTTTTCATCGTCTTCAACTTCTACTTCTTCTTCTTTATCATCTTTGTCTTCTCCGACTTCTTCTTGTTCTTTTTCTTTCGGTTTTCTTCGTCTTATTTTTCCTATTCTGCTTCGTCTTCATCTACTTCATCATCGTTATCTTTTGATATATCTTCTTCCTCGTCTTTTCATTCTTTTTCACCATATTCGTATTCTCCAACTTCTTCTTCTTTTGTTTTTTCCAATTTTTACTCCTCCTCTTCTTCCTCTTCTCCTTCATATTCTTTGTCTTATTTGAATTCATATTCTTCTGATTTTTCTTCGTCGTTATCCTCATCTTCACCTTCTTCTACTTCGTCTACCTCATCTTCTGGTCTTCTTCATCTTCCGGTTTTCTTTTTTTTTCTTTGCCATTTTCTTCCGGTTTTCTTCTTATTATCCTTCTTCATTATTTTGTGCTATCTATCATTTTTCAATTTCTTTCAGGTTTTATATGGCTTGTGTCTTCGTCTCCTTTGAATTTTTTTTTCTTCTTTTTTCGGTTTCTATTCTTCTTATTTTCGAATAAGAATTTTAATTGATAATTACATGGATTTGTAGATAATCGATTTCATTAAAGGTAATATAATAATTCTGGTGAAATTAGGAAAGAGAGCGTGAGATTTTTTGGTTAACATGTTTTATTTTTGGTTTATATCCAACTTTTGATTTATGTTTTTTAATGTTTCAGTCCCTAATTCAAATCTTTACACTTTTCTAAACAAAATATTTTTCACTATTAGAATTTTAATTCTTTCATCATTATGATTTTGACATTTTTATAATTGTAATCTGAACGATTTACTTTTCCATTGTTAATTATTTTGAGTCTTATCGTAATATCTTTAAAAATTTATTATTTGACTAATTTTTTTCGCTGTTATCATGTATCCAATTAAAATTATGAGAGTGTTGTATCTTTTTGAAAAGAAAAAAACAATTAACACCGCATTAGATTAATCGATGAAATTGACTAAAAAACTATAACTTAACCGATCAAAAGGCAAACGATTCCAATTCTTATCATTTTTCTTCTTCTGTCTTGTCCTTCAACGTCTTCGTATTGTCCTACTTATTCTTATTCTTATCATTCTTCTGATTTTATTTTTCTATTATTCGTCTTTTCCTTCTTCCTCTTCTTCATCGAATTCGTCTTTCTCTTCTTCGTCTTACTCATGTTTCGGATTTTCTTCTTCCTCATCTTTTCTTTTTTCTTCTTCATCGTCTTTGACTTCTACTTCTTCTTCTTCCTCTTATATATCTTTCGGTTTTCTTACTTCTCACCCTTTTCTTTCATCTTCATTATCGTCTTCGACTTCATTTTCTTTTTCCTCCTTTGTTGTTTCTTTTTCTTCCTCTTCTTTATCTTTCGGTTTTTTTCTTCCTCGTATTTTCCAACTTCTTTTTCATTGTCTTTGACTTCTTCTTCATCATATTTGTATTCTCTCAGTTCTTCTTCTTCTTCTTTTTTCGGTTTTTGTTAGCCTTCTTCATCCTCTACTTCTCCTTGGTCTTCTTTGTCTTATCCAAAATCTTCTTCTTCTGGTTTTTCTTTGTCTCTTTCTCATCTTTATTCTTCTTCTACTTCGTCTTACGGTTTTCTTCTTCTTTTACTTTGTTTTCTTCATCTTCCGTTTTTTTTCTTCTTTTTCTTCCGGTTTTCGTTTTCAACTCCAAGTTCCTCATCTTCTTATCCTTATTTTTCTTCACTATTTAGTGTTGCCCATCTTCTTCTTATTCTCCAAGGTTTTATTCGAATTTTTGTTAGTCTTTTTCTTCGTCTTTTTCGACTTCTTCGTCATCAACTTCATCTTCTTATTTATAGTTTGATTTACATTTTTCTCCTATTCTTTTACTTTTTTTCTTCTGCTTTTTCTTCTACTTCTTCATCGTCTTTTTCTCCTCCGACTTCTTCTACTTCTGTTTGTAGCAAGTATAGGTCACAACCACTGAAGCAACAACGCAAACAACATCAAGAGCGGCATATATATATGTATGTTCTTAAAGCTGCATATAAATACCATGAAAGAGAGGAAAAAATGTTCAAAAGATATCAAAGCTGGAAACGAAGGTTTTCTTGTCTATGCAGTATCGCGTTCTCTTAGGTGCTGAAAATTGGTTTTAACAATTACATGATCATAATTTTTAATTGCGCTAATATACTATCCATCAGATGAAACATCAACATTGATCAATAAATTCTCGTTTGGAATTTGAAGATTGTCAAACCCTTCGTATAAGGTACAATTACATAACATTGAGTTGTGTACAAATATCATACCCGACCAATGCCAACACCACTTAAAGATCGAATAGCACATCTCCAAAATGAGAAATACAAGAGGAATAATTGCTTTGATGTGAGTTTGGCATAAACATGTAATTCTTTGAACATACCATCAAGAAATAAACACCGCGTTTGGCGGAGATCGAGTAATCATAAATCCCGCAAACTTTGTACATAGCAAACTTCTTGAGCTCAACCGCATGACCTGTCTCCGTCAACCATCCTTGCAAGAGCCCTTTCTCGAGCAAGTACCAGATGCGATTCATATTGATCCCAAGATGCTGCTCCATCGTCTGATTGAAACCAAATTTCACTAATAAAAAAAAGAACAACGTATAAACACACAATAGCCGTACAAACCAGCACTAAAACTAATAGAAACCATTACTCAAATTCACAAATGCGAGCCTTAAGGTAGTGACACAAACCCCACCATAACTAATAGGCCATAAAACAAACCGAAATAAAATTTTAGATTCGGCTGCCTTTTAAAAAAAACTCCATATATAACTCACGGACAAAAGCCAAAACCCTAGCGAATTATCTAATACGATCCCAACGCTGAACACTTTAAAAAAAATTCAGATCCTATCTAAAAAAATTAAAATTAAAATAACAACAAAAAAACCAAGATGTATAATCCCAAACGTAAATCACATATCCATTCCACGAAAGACAATAACCAAAAAAGTAATTTTGTTATTAATATTAATTAAACCAATCAGAAAGATAAGGTAAAACCCAAATATAACCAATACATCTATAAACAAATCCAAGCACAAAACCAAATATAAGAATCGGAATGCAGAGACTAAATATCCCAAACACTAAAGAAACTGAACAAAAGGGGATTAAAAAAAATATAAATATATATCAATCTCGCCTATCACCTCTTTAATTCATCATCATGAACCAATCCAAAAGCGCAACAGGCAGTCCGGAAAGTGGGATAAACAAAACCAAAACGGTCCTAATATCCTCATAGCAGCATGGGCCTTATACAATATCCAATAGAAGCCTCAAATAATAAATCTCTCCACCATGCGCCGGACAAGACTCGAGAACACAATTTGGAGCAAACCCACAAGTCGAGGTCTCCATCGGTTATGCTCACGATCCCAAACAAATCTAGAAGGCAACTCCAAATAACGAAGACCCCTAGCCTCGGGAAACACACAATTACATTCCATCCAAGCCGAAAATTGACTATGTCGACGATCATGATCTAGATCCCCATCACAACCAAACAAAATCCGCTGCTCAGGAATATGGAACGATTAAATGCGAACACCTAAAAAATCAAAAACAAACAAAAAACATATAAGAGCCATAAAGCCAACAACAATGAACACCAAAAAAAAAAAAGCAAAGGTGTACCAAATCCGGTTCAAATATAAAAAAACAATTGGGACAAATGAAAATAAACACAAGACAAATTAAGCACGAACTCCAAAATAAAAAACTTAAACTTTACCTTTCGATATCTGTTCAGAACAAAATAACCAGCGAACCAGACAACCCAATTAAAACACCAACACCTAAACATCAAACAAACAGCAAACGAAAATAAGAACAAAAAGGGACATATACACACATACACATCAATTTTTAGTAAATAACAAACGAACGGAAAAAAAAAGTTAGGCGAAAGAGAAAACCAAACGATGCATTCTATAACTTACCAGAAAGAACAAAAAGCAACAAAAACAATAGCATAGAGAGCAAAACATAACAATTCAAAAATAAATAAATAGATAAGCTCGCAAACTTGATACACACCATATATACCTCGGTAGAGCAGAAAAGTTGAGCACACCAGGTAAATATCTCTAGAATCATATCCATCTACACGAACAAAAACGCAAATTAGACAGCTTTTAGCATGGAAGAAGAACGATAAGCACAAACGATGTAATTTTAAAAAGATAAGAATCAACAAAGAAGTAGACCATTAGATCAAGAGAAAGGCCAAAATCAAGTGAAAGAATCGCATAGACACTAAAAAAGAACAAAGCTAAAGGAAAAAAAATGCAAACTCGCAAACGTGAAACAAACGAAAGATATACCTCAACAGAACACAAAGGATGAACATTCTGGGCAAATATGTCTAGAATCAGAGCCACCTACACGCACAAAAACCAAAATTAGTCTATCTATTAGAGATGAAGAACAACGAACAACACTCAAAAACCAAGCTAAGAGGCAAGAACAAATTTTTTTTTTTTAAAACGGCAAACATAGCAGGGGTTTTCGAGTAAACACCTACACACAATAAGAAAACAAAAACAAAAATCAGTTACATCGAGATGAAAATAACCATACATGTACAGTTCGAAGAACATCGACCCAAAACTAAAATTTAAAAAAAAACATACAAAGCCAAAAAGAAAGAACGACTAAACCTAACAAAAAACGTATACGAAACACGGAATGAAGAATAAGAGGACGTGATATATATAGCCACTACACATGCTAGGTTTTCGAGATTTTGTTTAATTAAGATAAGTAGAAATATTAGATACCAAAATAAGATAAGTACAAATATTAGATACAAAAATCAGAAAAATATACACTTTTACATTTTTAATTTATACGACAAAGATTGGATACGAAGATTGGCAAAAATATACACTTTACATTTTTAATATATACGGCACAGACTAATTACAAATACAATCACAAATACAATCAAACGTAGGTTAGGGTTTTCTAATTACTGGACCAGCAATCTCGATTTTTGCAAATACATAATGTCAAATATTTGTTAATGTTTCACACTCAAAATATAACCCATCACGAAAGTATGAATAAAAAATACAGCAAATTCAAAAAAAAAAACATTAGATGAATTTCCAAAAATTTAAAACCCAAAAAATGGATTTTTGTTTTTTTATGACAATTTTGAAGACCAAAATTTTAAAACCTTTTTTTTTAGTGACAATATCGAAAATGAAAATTTAAAAATGCAAACCCATATATGATTTGAAGCCCACTATTACGAAACACCATAAATTAAAAGCTCAAAAATCAATAATCGGAACGGCAAATTATGAATTCTAAACAAAATTTAATTTAAACCGATATAAAAGGTACTAACCGAATTTTACGGTTTAAGGTGAATGAGAGAGCTCCATTCCGAAAATTTACTTCGCTTTTACTATCTATGATACTAGTTATATTTAGTATAATAAATGTGCTAGCTAGTAGTTTACTTGTGGTAATTGTAATCTTTTGAAATTCACTTCACGAGATCATAGGCCTGGGCAAAATAATCTGGAACCAATGAACCGAACCGAACTGAACCGAAAAGAACCGAACCGAAACGAAATCGATAAAATACTCGATTGGTTACCAATTTTCCAGAACCGAAAGAACCGGAACCGAACCAAACCAAATCGAGAATCGAATGGGTACCCGAAATACCCGAAATATAATTATATACCCAAAATATTAATTATATTTAGACTTGATATAACCCAATTACCCAAAATTACAATCATAAACCCGAATATATTAATTTTTATAGACCGAAATAACCGTAATACCCAAAATAACCAAAATATCTGAAAGTTTTTAGTTATATTTGTCAAAATTTAAACAAATTTTATTTAAATTTAACAAAATTTTTAATTTAAAAAAAAAATTTGGGTACCCGGAACCGAATCGAACCCGAACCGAATTTCTAAAATACCCGAATGATTACCAATTTTTCCGAACCAAAAGAATCGAGAACCTAAAGAAGCTACCCGAACTTGAACCGAAGAACCTCCAGGTGGAGATCATAAAGTAGTATCGAAAATGTCAAAAAAGTTAGAAGTATTTTATTTATTGTATTAGCGTGATGTTCATGTAAGTAAAAAAGTATCACACAAATAAATAATAAGAATGCAAATCAAACATTACAGAAAAGCACAGAATCTCATTCGTCGCACGTTACGAGTATGATCTTATTATTTGGGCTATCTTGTAGAAGAAACATACAAAAAATGTCCAATATTTGAAATGGCCCTATATGTTGTACGGCCCAAACCTTGTCACGACAGGTTATTTGGGCTATTTTTTTTTTCACCCAAATAAAATAAATTGTAATGTAATATAACGAAAGGTCATTGAAAGTATGATCAGCCTCAGGATTAACAAGGTGGTTTTTGCCTTAGAAGCCACTGAATTGAAAGGAGTTATGGAAAGGCCAAGCGCATGGCCATCCTTTAGATATCAAGCCTTTGAGATATTTGGCTTGTTGAAGTTTTTTAAATGACTGGAGAGTGAAGTTTTTGACCACCTGCATTAAGCTTTTGGAATCACTTTCGAAAGGATACGTTTTCGAACCCCAAATTAGTATTTGGAACAACTTTTTTTTTCTTTGTATTTATTGTAGAGTTTCTGCACAAAAGTATATTGTTCATAAATTCGAGAAGATCCACGAACATTAGGGGACAAGAACTAGGCTTGGACATTCGGGTACCCGTTCGGGTTCGGGTCGGTTCTTTCGGGTACCCAAATTAGAAGTCTAGGACCCATTCAGATATTTATTTTTTCATATCGGGTTTGGTTCGGTTTCGGGTACCCGAAATTTATCACAATTTTCGAAAAAACTAAAAAAAAATTGTTTAATTTAAATAAATTTTGCAGAAATGATTTAGTTTTGACAAATATAACTAAAGATTTTTGAATATTACGAGTATTTTGGTCTAAACATAACTAATATATTCGGTTTATAATTGTAATTTTGAGTATTTTAATTATTTCAAAACTAAAGATACATAATATTTTATATAGATGTATTTTGTATATTTCGTGTACCCGTTCGATTCCGGTTCGGTTCGGGTACCCGAAATATTTTATAAGAGGAACCATTCGGTTCGGTTCGGTACCTTCTAATTTAGTTCGATTCTAGTTCGGTTTTTCGGTTATGAGTATTTTGCCCATGCCTAACAAGAATACACAGAGAAATAAGTTTATAGAAAGATATATAAGTATGTGTCCTAAAAGATCCAAAACCCAAAACCAAAAAGAGAAAGAAAAAAAAATGCTTCTCTCAAAAAAAGAAAAGGCATTCAATTTGGAAACATGCTTGTGTGTGGAATTGCTGTCTTTTGTGTTGAAATTTTGTGCCAATTCTTGTCTTTACCAACACACATGAGAGATAACTCCATGCTTTCATGATTCGTAGTAGTATAAATTTTGTTTTATGATATCCGGTCAAAACATTTACGACTGAGAGATAACATCGCAGTAATATTTTTATATAGTATATATTTTGTTTATCTTTTTTACGGTAAACAAATTCATTGATTTCAAGATGGAATTACAAAGTTTTACAGAATTTTTGAAAAACAAATTATTACATAAACATATATATGCGCCATAAGTAAAAAAGATACAACAAGAGTAGTGATTTTGACGATGCTTTCTGTAGACGAATCTTATTCGCTAAAGAATCATGAAATCCGTTATTTCCTTCTCCGTATTTGATCTTAATCTGATGCGAAAATATGTGCGACGATAGCATATCTTGGCTAAACATTTGAATTGCACACCGCATGACAAAACCCAATGCTTTCGACCACTGTTCTGAAACTTGGACAATCTGATACCAATGCTTCCGTACCGGAGTAACTTTAACAATGTTTGATTTTGGTTTTCTTCCATTTGAAATAATTTTTCTACATCCTTCAGTAACAAAACCTTCCTTAGCGTATTGATTCCATGGTGGTTTTCGTTGGGGTCTTTGATTCCACAACAAATCTGGTAAGATTTGTTCCAAACATCGGTAAGCCACCAGAATCACATAATGACCACCATAAACTACTCCAAAACTAACAATAAAAGTTAGTTAGGACAAAAAATCAGTGAAAAACGTCGGAAAACCACCGGCAAAGCAACCAAAAATTATTGTTCGACTAGATCAGTGAAACCCCTACGAAAATCATAAACAGAGACTTATTCAACACCGTAGTAGTTGTCGAAAACCCCACCGCTCCCAAATCCCCATCACCCACCCTGCAGGACAAAGCTATGACCGGCATAGCAAAATCCTGTCTAGAAAAAGGCCAGCGAGACAGAGACTTATGAAAAACGGTTTCATCAACCGTTTAGAAAAGAAACCTATGGGATGTGAAATTGAAAGATATGCTAATGAGAAGATGATGAAAAATTGAAGACATTCAATCTGGTTTGGGTACAACAAAGAGACCCGGTTGAACGACATTTCGCCCTTGTCAAATTGATTATACCCAAAACAAATCTAGAAATTTTTGTAGAGTAATTTGTTTTGCGGAAACTTGCTAAAGAGATAAAACACAGAAATTGATCACCGAGTTCCCGACCTCTAACCGGTACGTCTCGAGGGAGTAATCTCACTCCCAACCTTCACTAGCTCAAAGAGGATTACAAAGAACACACTACTGAACTTGCAGTGTTTCTCTCTTATTACATGTATATTCTACAAAAGAGCGTATGAGAGAAGAAGACTGCTTCTACCAAAGACAGAAGAAAAACATAATGACAACTTATGTTTTTCTCTTCTTTCTAGAATAGTATTCTTTCGTATTCTCCCATCCTCAGTTGTCTACCTTTATCCTCTTCTTGTAAACTTCTGTCTTTTGATGTCTTGTGCAAACTTACGTACAAGAAGATGAATGTCTTCATTTGGGCTAATTGATTTCTTGCAACTATGTCTGGCCCAAGGCCCATCTTCATGTTGACTTGTCAAACCAAACAAACGTAGCCCAACAACAAACTCCACCTTTTGACAAGGTCACAATCTGAGAAGCCGTAACCTAATCCTCAGCCTCTCATCGCCTCTTCCTCTGCGCGTGAGACTGGTAGTCGCCGCCGAGTCCGAGCCTCCACCTGCTGGCTGCCAACTTCGACTCTCACCGGCGACATCTCCGATTTGCAAAACCTCAGGTGATTTACCCTTTCTCTCTCTAGTTTTGTAACTGATTCGCTTGGGAGATAGATTTTCTGGATTTGCAGACATCTTTAGTTTCTGCTTCGAACTAATTTCAGGAAATCAGCTCAAGCTTCTCCGACGAGCTAGACTAAAATTTTCCGATGACTCACGCATCTCTTTCTCTGCTCCAGTGAAACCAACCGCCAGTCTTCAATCTAGACCACGAAACCCTACCCTCCGTGACCCTCTGCAACCGTCGTCGAACAGCCCGACCCGAGAAACTCCTATCCCGATGCGAGAATCCAAAACGCGGTTTCCGATGAGCATCCGTCTCTTCGACGACTGCTATACCTTCGACTCTGCCGCGGGCTCAGGCGACTCAAATCCTTGGCGCCGGCTTCCTCTTGGTCCATCGCCGGCGTCGCTTTACTTCCGGTAAGTCCTCCTTCTGCCTTCTTACACGATTTTGGACAACCCCTAATCTGCTTCTTGGGCCTGTCAGGCCCAACACAAAATGACTTCGGCCAGAAAATGAATTTAAGCCCAGTTTCTTTTTTTTTTTTTTTTCTCACTTCAGGAGCCCAACACTGGCCCATCCTCCAGTCAACTCCTTCCAGTTGACTTCAACGACCTTGACTTACGTTGACTTCGGCGTTGACTCCGACGTTGACTGACGTTGACTCCGGCGACTGAGCTCTTACTCTTCCGACGCTCTCGCCGGATTCCGATCTCAACGAGGTAACTGAAACCGTTATGAATCACCCTTTTTTTTTTTCTTGACATATTTCTTCAAACTCAAACACTTTGTGATTTCTAACCACGTTTCTCTTTTGAACTCTTTTGTCAGAGATACTCCACCTGGAACTGGTGACTCTTCCTGCCCAATTCCAGAATCACCACATGTAACTCCATTTCAAATTTTAACCTTACTCAACTCTGACGCTTTGAGCAACACACCTCACAGACATTAACTCATCTTAATTTTCTTGTTATGCGAGGTCAATGGAGTTACCTGGAGCCGCTGCTCCACTTCAGTGGATGTTGAGAAGCTGACAGCAAAGCTGAAACTTCTGACCAGGTACCGTCTTAGTTAGGAAATCTGCTGGCTTTACTGTTGTATGAATTTTGTGTAGAACAACATCTCCTTGTGACATTATATCTCTGATGAAATGAAATAGTGTCGATGTGCTTTGTTCTTTCATGATGAACTGAATTCTTTGTTAGGGCTAGAGCACTTTGTGAATCACAGTGCACCACAACCTTGTCTTGCTTGAAACCCAATTCTGCACACAAACCCTTTAACCAAATGGTTTTTTTCACTGCTTCAGTAAGAGCCATATACTATGCTTCAGTGGTTGAAAGAGCCACAACAGACTGTAAACTTGACTTCCACAAAAATTTATTTCTACCAACTTTAAACACAACACCAGTAATGATCTTCTTCTGTCTAAATCTGTTGCATAATCTGAATCTGAAAACCCTTCAATGCAGAATTTAGAATCCCTCTTAAAAATCAAGTTCTGATTGTATGAACCCTTTAAGTACCTTAACACCCATTTCACTGCTGACCAATGATCTCTTCCTGGATTTGACATAAACCTGCTGATAAAACCCACTGCAAATGCTAAATATGGCATTGAACCAACCATTGCATACATTAAACTTCTCACAGCACTTGCATATGGAACTCTCTCCATATGTACAGCTTCTGATTTTCTGTCTTCCTCTGATAAACTGCCGAGTTTGAAGTGAGAAGCAGTTGGTGTAACCACTGCCCTTGCTTCAAACATTCCAAATGTCTTTAACACTTTTTCCAGATAATTTCCTTTAGACATAATCAACTCTCCTTTTTCTCTATCTATGATAATATCCATACAAAGAATTCTTGAAGCCTTTCCCATATCCTTCATTGCAAACTCACTGTTCAGCTTATCCTTGAGCTTTTTAATAACTGATTTATTCCCTGAAGCTATTAGCATGTCATCCACGTAGAGCAATAAATACACAGCTTGATCAGTTTGAACGTTTCTCATGTAGACACATGAATCATGACTACTCCTCTCAAATTTCTGGTCCTTCATGAAATTGTCAAACCTTTGATTCCAGAGCCTAGGAGACTGTTTTAAGCCGTATAGAGACTTCCTTAACATACAGACTTTGTTCTCGTTTCCCTTCTGTATGAATCCCTCAGGTTGACTCATTAAGATCCTCTCTTCTAGATTCCCATGTAGAAAAGCCGTTTTAACATCCATTTGCTTTAACTCATAATCCACATTAACCACAAGTGACAACATCAATCTGATTGAGACATGCTTAACCACTGGAGAAAACACCTCATTGTAGTCTATTCCTTCTTGCTGCAAAAAACCCTTAGCAACCAGCCTTGCCTTGTACCTCTGTTCTTCAACTCCGGGAATGCCTGATTTCAGCTTAAAAATCCACTTGCACCCTACCAGCTTCTCTCCTTCTGGTTTCTCAATTAGATCCCAAGTGTGACTTTTCTTATGAGAATCCATCTCTTCCTTAGTTGCATTTTCCCAGAATTTTCTCTTAGAACTTCTCATGGCCTCTTCATAAGACTTAGGTTCATTAGTTTCTAAGTCTTCAGCTGTTGCCAATGCATAGGCTACAAACTCTGCATCTTCAAATCTAGATGGGGGTCGAATGTTAGTCATCCTTTATCTGTCTCTGGCCAAAACATAATTGTCTAGAGACTATTGATTTTCTGATCCAGCAACTCCTTCATCAGCTTCCGATTCTTCTAAGCTTTCTGAACTTTCTGAAATTTCTGAACTCTCTGAACTGTCTGCACTTTCTGATGAACCGTCTCTACCTTGAGAAGATTTGTCTTCCTCATCATAATAACCAGTAGAAGGTCCCCTGAAAAGTCCACGCCTGAATGACACCATTTTCCCAGCCTTCTTTTTCAGCCATGTCGCCTTNGTTGACTCATTAAGATCCTCTCTTCTAGATTCCCATGTAGAAAAGCCGTTTTAACATCCATTTGCTCTAACTCATAATCCATATTAACCACAAGTGACAACATCAATCTGATTGAGACATGCTTAACCACTGGAGAAAACACCTCATTGTAGTCTATTCCTTCTTGCTGCAAAAAACCCTTAGCAACCAGCCTTGCCTTGTACCTCTGCTCTTCAACTCCGGGAATGCCTGATTTCAGCTTAAAAATCCACTTGCACCCTACCAGCTTCTCTCCTTCTGGTTTCTCAATTAGATCCCAAGTGTGACTTTTCTTATGAGAATCCATCTCTTCCTTAGTTACATTTTCCCAGAATTTTCTCTTAGAACTTCTCATGGCCTCTTCATAAGACTTAGGTTCATTAGTTTCTAAGTCTTCAGCTGTTGCCAATGCATAGGCTACAAACTCTGCATCTTCAAATCTAGATGGGGGTCGAATGTTAGTCCTCCTTTCTCTGTCTCTGGCCAAAACATAATTGTCTAGAGACTATTGATTTTCTGATCCAGCAACTCCTTCATCAGCTTCCGATTCTTCTAAGCTTTCTGAACTTTCTGAAATTTCTGAACTCTCTGAACTGTCTGCACTTTCTGATGAACCGTCTCTACCTTGAGAAGATTTGTCTTCCTCATCATAATAACCAGTAGAAGGTCCCCTGAAAAGTCCACGCCTGAATGACACCATTTTCCCAGCCTTCTTTTTCAGCCATGTCGCCTTCTTACCAGCTTCTTCCACTCTTTCATCTGTATTACCCAGTGTGTTCTTGTATACTTCATTTTCATTGAACATCAAATTTCTGCTTGTAGTGCATTTTCCTTGTTCTGGTAACCAGACCCTGTATCCCTTGATACCAAACGGGTATCCCATGAGCACACCTTTAACTGCTGTTGGACTTGTTTTGTCCTGAGTGACATGAATAAACATTGAACATCCAAACCTTCTTAGATGACTCAAATCTGGTTTTGAACCAGTCCAGATTCCCTCAGGTAACTTGAACCCAATAGATGAATTTGGTGTTCTGTTGATTAAGTACATTGCTGTAGAAGTAGCTTCAGCCCAAAACTCCTGACCCAAACCAGTTTCAGCAAGCATACTTCTAACCTTATCCATAATGGTTCTGTTCATCCTCACCGATACACCGTTCTGTTGTGGTGTATAGGTGCACGTTATGTGCCTCTGAATTCCTGCCTCCTTGCACAAGTTGTCGAATTGTGCATTGCAGAATTCAAAACCATTATCGGTTCTCAAATACTTAATCCTCTTCCCTGTTTGAATCTCAACTGCCTGTTTCCATTCCCTGAACTTGTGAACTGCTTCATCTTTAGTCTTCAGAAAATAAACCCATACCTTCTTTGAGAAATCATCAATGAAGCTTAAGAAATATCGACATCCACCAAGACTTTCTGGGGTAGATGGAGATCGCCATAGGTCTGAATGTAAGTAATCCAGTATACCTTTGGTGGTGTGTTGACCTGTTGGGAAACTCTGCTTGTGAGATTTTCCAAGTACACAACTCTCACAAAACTCCAGCTTGTCTACCTCCTTTACTAGTATGTAACCTTCCTTGACCAGAACATTCATGTTCTTCAAACTCATATGTCCCAGCCTAGAGTGCCAAATGCTGTCATATCAACTTCAGGTCTGGCCACAGCAACTTCTCCTTTCACTACCTTCCCTTGTAGGTAGTACAGCCCATCTTGATATCTGCCCGAAATAACCTTCTGTCTATCCTTGTAGAAGTTGACAATAAAATCCTTTCCCACATACTTGCAGCCGCTCTTCTCTAGTTGTCCATAGGAAATGAGGTTTCTACCCATTGTAGGTATGTATCTGACATTGGTTAGAATGACCACATAGTCATCTAGATTTAAGATCTTAATCTTACCAATCCCCTTTATCTCGATGTGAGTAATGTTACCCATCAGAACCTTGCCACCATCGAATTCTTGTATATCAAATAATGATTCTATGTCTGGTGTAATATGAAAGCTACATCCATAATCCATTACCCACTATTCTTTTGTGTCTTGAGTGCTTACTGTTAGTACTATTGGCTGCCTTGGTTCTGTTGCTACATTTGCTGAACTTTATGGCTTGTTTGAGAACATTTCAGGACACTCTCTTTTCCAATGCCCATCTTTACCACAATTAAAACACTCTTTGCTGTACTTGTTGTATTTCGGCCTTGACTTTGATCTGACTTTGCTTCTTGATCTGACTTGGCTTTTTGATTGTCTTCTCCATGGTTTACTATATTCTTTTTCTGATCTCATTACTGACCTGCCTCTTGTCTGCACATACAGCCCTTCACTGCGTGATTTGGAGAGCTTCCCACGTTCTGTCAGCTCTCTCTCCTTGGACTTGGCAGCCCCTACGACCTCATTCAGCTTCAAGGTATCTCTTCCATACTTGAGCCTTTCCCTTAGTTGGTCACACTTGTCAGGTAATGAGCTCAGCAACAATATAGCTTGAACTTCCTCTGTAATCTCCACTCTTAGATTGTTTTGATCTGCCACCAGCTTGAGAAACACATCTACATTTTCATCTATACTCTTCGAATCTGTCATCTTGAAGGTATGGAACTTGAGTTGTAGATAGATCATGTTTGGTAAAGATGTCTCCATGTATAAGATGTTTAGTGTAGACCACATGGCTGATGTTTCACAGTGTGTGATCTTTCGTAGTACTTGATTTCCCACGTTTATCACTATTATGTCTTTTGCCTTCTCTGATTTTTCAAACTTTGCAGGATCAACCATTGGAGGCAGCACCACCACTTCTGCCGTCCCTGTCTGTTGGTCTCTGTCTGCTGCAACTACTACCTCTGCAGTAGTAGGTGGATCCTTCAACAACTGCTCATCGTTCAAGATGCTCTTCAGCCCCAGCACCCCAAAGTGAGCCATCATCCTTACTTTCCATAGAGAAAAGTCACCAGTTCCATCAAACCTGTCCACCTCAACCCGATCTTTACTCATCGAGACTGTCTTCTAGTAACCCCTCCTTTGAACCTCTTCAGCAACAGCGTACCTCGCCTGGTAAGCTCTGATACCACTTGTAGAGTAATTTGTTTTGCGGAAACTTGCTAAAGAGATAAAACACAGAAATTGATCACCGAGTTCCCGGCCTCTAACTGGTACGTCTCGGGGGAGTACTCTCACTCCCAATCTTCACTAGCTTAAAGAGGATTACAAAGAACACACTACTGAACTTGCAGTGTTTCTCTCTTGTTACATGTATATTCTACAAAAGAGCGTATGAGAGAAGAAGACTGCTTCTACCAAAGACAGAAGAAAAACATAATGACAACTTCTGTTTTTCTCTTCTTTCTAGAATAGTATTCTTTTGTATTCTCCCATCCTCAGTTGTCTACCTTTCTCCTCTTTCTTGTAAACTTCTGTTTTTTGATGTCTTGTGCAAACTTACGTACAAGAAGATGAATGTCTTCGTTTGGGCTAATTGATTTCTTGCAACTATGTCTGGCCCAAGGTCCATCTTCATGTTGACTTGTCAAACCAAACAAACGTAGCCCAACAACAATTTTACTATCTATAGAGGACGAAATTAAGGAAACGAAAAAGCAAAAGGGACCGCCGACGGAGCCGGTGGCCTTGATCAACGATGGCAAGACGCTTTCTCTGGTTTATCACTTGTCGAATCGCTTCAGAGATGACAGTTTCCCTTTTTACCTATATATTTACAGTTACAGCTTAATAATTGTAAACGAATCACTTTCTTTTCACATCGTAAGAGAAAAAAAAAATTAAACTTTACAGAGAAATTGAAAGGGAGAAAAAAAAATCATAAAACGGGATTAAAAATGCTACTTGGCATTGGCACAACGATAATCTGCTGTCTCATCATCGATGTCGTTTTCCTCCCTCCCCTCGACGTTCCCGTCCCTATCATCTTCCATAACAAGTTAGTTCCCTTTATTTTAATTAAGTAATTTCTCTTCTAAGCAATCTATGAAATTTGTGCATTTAAAAATAGATGTAAAATACCATCCCTATTTAGACAGTGCAAAATTAATATATTGAGTATATATTAAAATAGTGGGAAAATCGCATTTTAAACCCTCAGAGTTGGAAAATGTAGCACTTTAAACCTTGAGACTTTTGCACTAACACTTTAAACCATCAAAGTAAGGAAAGTAACACATTAAACCTTCAATGTGGCTACTTTGTTCGCGCCGCCATAAACCGTAACGGAATAGTGAACTCCGTTAACGAAAATGTTAACTCCGTTTACGGAAACGTTAACTCCGTCGGATTCATTTAAAACGTGTTTTTTTATTATTATTTCTGAAATTAAAAAATAATAATAACAAACCGTAAGTTCAATAAAACAAAAGAAAGAGCTTGCGCCAACAAAAACAAAACAAAAGAAATCCTCAAATCGATTTAGGGTTCTTGAGAGAAAACCCAGAAAATCGAAGGAAGAAGAGAGCAATTCGAGGAAACCGAAGGGAGTCGAATGCATTGTAGTCGAAATGGGGTAAGGATGCTTTCTTCCTCCTTATGTTGTTCAATTTCTTCCTCAATGTTCGATTCGTGGGTTTTGGATTTCGGGGTTCGATTTCTGGGTTTGCGAGTTCTCTTCTGCGATTTCTGGGGGTTTCATCGAATTCCATAACAATTTCTAGGTTTCGGGTTTTGGGTTCGATTTCTGGGTTTCGTGTTTCTTCTTTCTTCTGCGAGTTCTCTTGTGCGATTTCTCTGGGTTTCATCGAATTCCATAACAATTTCTAGGTTTCGGGTTTTGGGTTCGATTTCTGGGTTTCGTGTTTCTTCTTTCTTCTGCGAGTTCTCTTGTGCGATTTCTTGTTATGTATTTCTTCTTTCATCTTATGTATTTGATATATTCTTTTGAGATATCATTCATCCGAATTTTGTGAGATTTCTCGTATTTGACATTTGAGATTTCGCATTTTTTACTTTACAGTGACAATTTGACGGTAAAACTCACAGTTCACTATGGTGGATCTATGAACAAGGAAGGCAACGATTACAACTACAATGGGGAGTTGGGTTTAGGCGTCGTGTATTCTCAAGTCTCGGAGATAACATGGAAGCTGTTTGCTGACTTCTGCAAGCTTGAAGCGATGCTAAAGGCACCGATTAGGTTCATATGGTACAAAGAGACGGGGAAAGAGATGAAGACAGTAAATTATGTCTTTGATGATACTCACGAAGAAATGTTTCCGTTGGTTTTGTTAGGGCAAAGTTCACATGATCTTGACATTTATGTGGAACATGACGTTTCAGATTCAAGTGATGCTGCAGTAATTCATCTTCTTCCAAGTAGTCAACGTGAAGATCTTCAATGTGGTGAGGATGGAGAGTACAACTCAGATAGTGATGATGATGTGGAGAGGCCAAAAGAATATGAAGAAGCTGAGCAATCCGAGGATGAAAGACATGATGATGAGCATGTGGCTGATGAAGGATATGATACCGAGGGTGAGGCTGGGTTTGAGGCTGACTTAGATGAGAATGTGGTAGCTCCGGATTTAAATGGAAATGAGAATGGAAATCAGGTTGATGACGGAGAAGTTTTTTTTGATGCTGGTGATGGTGGTAATGATGATCGTTTTAGGTCACTATTTGAGGAAGGTTTGACTGCAAGACCAGATAAAGAAGCATATACAAATTGCGATGAAAAAGACGCAGCTGCGAGAGAAGCAGAAGAAAGTGAAGAAGAATGTGTTATAGAGGAGAATGCAAATTACCCGGATACACCAGTAGAATCTGAGGAGGAATGGGAAGAATGGTTTAATCAGAAACGCTCAAAAAGGAGAAAGTCAAGAGTGAAAGACCAGTTTCATGGCGATTTGGAAAAAGAGCCGTACATATGGTTATTTCAAAAGTTTAACAGCGGCGTAGAGTTTAAGGATCAGTTATTGCGTTATTCATTGAAGACACAATATGATGTGAAGATGGCTAAGTCAGAAGCAAACAGGATAGCCGTTATATGTTGTGGTGATAAGTGTAAGTTCAAAGTGTTTTGTTCCTATGAGAAGTCAATTAACAAATGGATGGTGAAAGTTTGTCAAATGCGTCACAATCATAGGAAATCAAGCCGTGTTTCAATGTTGAAACAAGGTGTCATTGCTGGGTTATTTAGAGAAGAGATAAGAAGAAACGTCAGCTTGCCTGCAGCAGAGATCAAAGATGCAATAAAAGGCAGGTATAATATTGTGGTTCCCATGTCAAAATGCTATAGAGGAAGACGTATTGCTTTGGACGCTATCCTTGAAGCTCAAACTACTCAATTTGGTAAACTATGGGACTATGAGGCTGAACTCATACGAACGCATCCATGTATCACCACTGAGCTCTGAACTGTCAATGTGAATGACGTAGACATGTTTGATTGCTTCTACATATGTTTTGAAGAATTTCGTAAGACTTGGAAGAGTTGTTGTAGACCGGTAATTGGTTTAGATGGATGCTTCCTCAAATGGGAGTTGAAGGGAGATTTGCTTGCAGCTGTTGGTAGAGATGCTGATAATAGGATGTACCCTATTGCATGGGCAGTAGTTAGAGGAGAAAACAAAGACACTTGGGGTTGGTTTGTGAAGAAGCTTAAGGTAGACCTTGGCTTGGGGACTGGTGACAAGTTGACTATCATTTCTGATAGGCAAAAGGTAATATTCTCTGTTTTATACTCTCACTGTCGGATCTGCTTCCAATTGCTTATGAGTGTTTTTTGAATATGGTAGGGTTTAGTGCTTGCAATAGAGGCTGAACTTCCACATGCAGAGCATCGTATGTGTGATAGGCATATATATGCTAATTGGAAGAAGCAAGGTTTTTCAAGATCAGAGTACAAGACTTTGTTTTGGGGAATAGCGTACAGCTACCTTGAATGTGAATATGACGAGAAGATGAAGTCTTTGGAGTCATATGATCCTGCTGCTTATGAGGCTTTGTTAGATACAGAACCACATCGATGGTCTCGGGCATTTTTCAGTGTTGACTCACATTGTGCTGATGTGCATAACAACTTATCAGAGGCTTTTAATAGGACGATCAAGATGGCAAGATCAAAGCCTGTGCTTACCATGCTGGAGGATGTAAGAAGACAGGCTATGAGAAGAATTTCGAGAAGGTCTCTAAAAGCAGATAAGTGTGACACTGTTGTTACACCAATAACCATGATTTTGTTGGAGAAAGCAAGAGTTCAGAATGCACATTGTTCTACATTACGCAGCAGCAAGAGTGTGTATGAGGTGAATGAGTTTGACTGTGGATATACGGTGAATTTGTCCACTCACCAATGTGCTTGTCAAAAATGGGATCTTACAGGTACGGAGTTATTATTTCCATTGAATTAAATGCTTATGGAGATATCTAATTATTTGAATGTTTATGACAGGGATTCCATGTAAGCATGTTGTGTGTGTTCTAGATGATAACCAAGATGATGCAGTGTGTTATGTTGCTGATTATTACTACACTCGTGTATTGAAAAAGACATATGAAGCAAACATCAAACCTGTCAACGGTGACAAGCTGTGGAAGAAGACACATAAGCCTCCAATAGCTATACCTGAGTTTCGCAAGCCAAGAGGTAGACCCAAAACCAGAGAGAGGATAAAAGAACCTTTTGAAGATCTAGAAAAGCCAGGGAAAGCAACAAGACATGGAAGGATTCAGCATTGCAGTCGTTGTCGTCAAGCTGGTCATAATAAGACAAGTTGCAAAAATGAACCAGTGGTTGTAGAGGGACCTAAAAACAGACGTGGCAGACCTCGTAAACATCCGATTGAGGTACATTTTGGTTTTGTCTTTTTTAAAACATATATCTTTATGTTTCATTATTTTTTTCTTAGTCTTCTACTCGGTTTTCCTGTGTCAGAGTAATCCAAAGCCACCACTTAGCTCACAGCAAGCCAAAAGATCTAGAAGGACTACAGTCATTGGAAGTAGCTCCCATCAAGCCAAAAAATCTAGAAAGGCCACAAGTTCTTCTACAACCTCCCAACAAGCAGGTGAAGGAAGCTCACAAACGCCAGTCACTTGTAGTGCTCCAGAACCTTCACTTCATCAAATCAAGTTAATCCACATGCCAAAAAAGCTTCAAGAGGGCGGCCACTGAAGATTACGAAAACTGGTAACATTCCAGTCGGCATTGGAACATTTTGGAGTCCTTACACGGATCGGCCTTTTGAAGTTTTTGGGGACAGGATTTATGATAGGTCTGAAAATAACCCACATCCTCCAGAAAACCAGCCACAAGAAGATGCTCAGCAGTAGTATGTTTGTGTGTTTGTTGGTGTCTTAAACACTTTTTTTTATGCTTCTTTGGTTTTACTTATCGTACTTTATTGTTTCTGGTTTACCAAAGACGTTATGTAACAACTTTATCGTACTTTATTGTTTCTGGTTTAGCTTCTTTGTTTTAACCATAAACATCAATCGCTACTCATAACCATGAAATTCTAAATGATAATAACAATGTCAACAAAGGCAGTAGATACGATTCAAATAACAAGAACAATGTGACTTAATTAATATACTACAACACAATAACATAGTGACTAAATGTCAACAAGACCTGAGATACTACTCAAAAGACATGAGATTCTACTCCAAAGACATTAGGTATTGTACCGTACTCGTCTCTTTAAGGATCAACACTTCCCCCTTAAGTGCTTCACATTCCTCACGGGTTTGCCTCAGCTCATCCATGAATGTCATTTGTTCCTTCAAATTTCTAATCTCTTCTCTTTGCTCTTGAATGACATCTCTTGCATCCAACAATGCTAGATGTTGCCATCCGTGTGGTTTCTCTTCATCAAACCAACGGAAAAAGTTGCAAGATTCGTATCTGTTACCCATTTTACGTCCTGGACAGTTGTAGAACCTACGTCCAGGGTTTGCATCAGTCCAAGCTTTTACAATTTTTGCTGGCCGATTACACTCGCACACAACACCATCCATGTATGAACTCGTAGATGAACTACCATTGTTAGCCAACTGCAAAAAATCACACCGAACTGTTTATGCAATCTCAAGTATGATAATCTACACAACATTATGATAAGCTTGTTATGAAGAAGAAGAAACGATCAGGCAGAAAGACGAGGAAGTATGAAGAGAAGACAGCTCGTAAAAGTGGCTAAGTAGGTGGAAGATTTTGAGTGAAAGAGAGTATCTTACTTTATGCAAATAATTTATACTGTATCTTATGGAATTCGATGAAACCTAGAGAAATCGCACAAGAGAACTCGCAGAAGAAAGAAGAAACACGAAACCCAGAAATCGAACCCAAAACCCGAAACCTAGAAATTGTTATGGAATTCGATGAAACCCCCAGAAATCGCAGAAGAGAACTCGCAAACCCAGAAATCGAACCCCGAAATCCAAAACCCACGAATCGAACATTGAGGAAGAAATTGAACAACATAAGGAGGAAGAAAGCATCCTTACCCCATTTCGACTACAATGCATTCGACTCCCTTCGGTTTCCTCGAATTGCTCTCTTCTTCCTTCGATTTTCTAGGTTTTCTCTCAAGAACCCTAAATCGATTTGGGGATTTCTTTTGTTTTGTTTTTGTTGGCGCAAGCTCTTTCTTTTGTTTTATTGAACTTACGGTTTGTTATTATTATTTTTTAATTTCAGAAATAATAATAAAAAAAAACACGTTTTAAATGAATCCGACGGAGTTAACGTTTCCGTAAACGGAGTTAACATTTCCATTAACGGAGTTCACTATTCCGTTACGGTTTATGGCGGCGCGAACAAAGTAGCCACATTGAAAGTTTGATGTGTTACTTTCCTTACTTTGATGGTTTAAAGTGTTAGTGCAAAAGTCTCAAGGTTTAAAGTGCTACCTTTTCCAACTACGAGGGTTTAAAATGCGATTTTCCCTTACAATAGTTGACAAATGGGCTTATTAGGATGGCACCACTGTTTTTTTTTTTTTTTTGTCAACTGGATGGCACCACTCATGCACCAGCAACCGCAATGCATTAATGCACACACTAAGCTTAATTAAATTTGTTATATTGCAATTATTGTAGTGATGTCTTCCCAAGTTCCAATAGATATTTTGTTTTTGTATATTAAACCACATCCTATATTTGTTTATTGCAACTAGTTGACGATGGAACATGGAACTTCTTCTGTTCTTAAGTTTAATGTCTTTTCCTTTGCGGAGGGATGATGGATGTTTTACCATTGCAAGAAAAACAATATCATTATTTTGTTTATTTCTTCCCGATTTACGTATATGGATTTCCTCAGTTGTGTTTTTTTCTTCAAAATTTTAATTATCTAAATCACACACTAGGCTGAATAATTAATTATTGTAAACAAATTGTATATTTCCAAAGAAAAACAGAACAAGGCAATCAAATTAAATTAGGCTTTCTTATGAGTTTAATAGCTCCGCCCGAAGACCCAGTACACAAGAATAAGTTATTTGGGCTACTTTGGGCTTTTCATATTCGAATAAATGTCTCCAAAATCTATCTTCTCTATTCGTTTTTCGAATAGTGAATACCCCATTCCAGTTTCCACTCAATTATCTTCATTATGAAATGTTTGCTAAAATGTCTTGAAACAGTTGATAGACTGTGTGTAAGTTTAACGGAGCCAAATGAGAATCTCGTGGAATTCGGGATGGATGGAATATGCAACTCTTGTCGAGGCTGATGGAATAATCAAATGTTTCATTAACAACACTGGATCTTTCTGACAAATATATTAAGAAAGTCAAAATCCTTTTATATATATGCAAAAATGTATATTTTAGTGGGTGACGTACGCTATTGGGAGTTTGGAGCTCTATATTACATAAGTGTGAATGTAACACACTAGGGCTGGGCACTAGTACCGTTACCCATCTTCAATCCGTTACCCGACTCGTACCGTTACCCAAAAAAGGGTATTTGTAACCTAAGGGTCGGATAAAGGGTATCATAATTCTATTAGCCGTGGGTAAGGATTGGGTATCGGGTATCAATTTTTGTTCATACCCGTCTCGTTATACGACCCGTTACCCAACCCGTAATTACCCGCTTTAATTGTATTTTATAACATTATCAATTACATTATATATATTATTGATAATACTATAAACCTAATTATTATGCTCAATTAACAATAAAATATATAATTATGTTTTTTAGTGAACGTTAAAACCCAAACTCAATCTAGCCCAATACGAAATCATTATGCGGATAAGGGTAACGATATGTAATATGCGGGTAAGGGTAAAGAATCGGGTATTTAGCGGGTCAGTTATTTTTTCTAGGGTATCCGTTATTTGCGGGTCAGATAAGGGTAATTTATTTTTTTACCCGTAAGTATTAGATCGGGTAAAGAATATTCTGAAATTCAAGGGTACCCGACCCGTGCCCAGCCCTATAACACACGGCAACAAGAAAGCTGATGTAATTAACTAAATTAGGACACTTCCTTTTTTAGTTTTTGTTTCAAACTTAGTTTTTAATAATATCGCATATTCAATATTAAAATGACTCAAAACAAAAAAAAGGTAAAAAACTAAACTCTAAATATCATTAGTTTATATATTTTTCTCATTTATGGGTTGCTTGTATATCTTTAACTTCGACTAAATTCTTTTATTATATAGTCCATTTCATTCTCACATCACCATATGTGGGACTTCCTTAGGTATGAAAAATCTAATTTACTTACACTTATTTTTATCAATAATAATAAGCAACTCACGATCAATTAGTTCGTAAGCCGTGTCATCTGTTTTGTATATTGTGATGAATATAAACTAGTTTAATACTATGTGATAAAATTAAATTAAAAAAGACATTTAATTAGTTTAATGTGTACATCACCGCTTATTCGTAAGGAAGAAGACAAAAATCTCCCGACTTATGCTGACTCACTCCACAAACTCAACATAATTTTTAAAGGTCCTTCAAAATTATTTCAAAACGAATCTGTAAGAATCAATCCATAAAAACCAGAATATTGAAGACCCAAAAAAAAAAAAAGAACCAGAATATTGAAGAGATATCAACATCAGGGGGGCATCGTCAGCTAGCTATTTGTTTTTTAGTATTACTATTTCTTGCACTTGAACCTGGACGCAAAATCAATTCATTTGGCACACATTAAAAGAAGCAATAAATGTTTAGAAATACTATAAGTAACTAGGATTTAAACTGCGCTAATTATCGTTTGGAGTATTTTTTTTAAAAAAAATTAAAAAAAATTGCTTTTATATGANTTATTTGAAGTTTATAATATATTTAACTCATGATTATAGATAGAGTTGTCAAACGGAATAATTTGTCTATTTAACCAGTTTTGCAGTGGACTAAAATATAATTCGGGCTAACCCGCAAAACCTATAATTTTGAAAACATAACTCTAATATGCACTATTTAATGACTCTAGTTTTGTGGTTAGTTCACAAGCACTTTAAGAAAAATCAATTTTCTTGTGTCTAACTTTTTATAAATTACTAAAATATTTTTCAACTTTTATTTGGATATATATTCAAATAAAATATAATACATTATAGTGAAAAATATAGCAAAAGGCATTAATTGCGTGATCTATAGGTTGCCAGAGGCATGGGCGTGAATGTGAACATATTCATATTGTCTATTGGAGGGAAAATTCATAAGTGTTAAACTGTTGATTCCCGCCCAAGTGCGGATCATTCTTCCCAAGTCTCGCGAAATCCAGATTACTGGCACATCTACGAGCATGGGAAAGATGACCTCTCCTTCTCATGGCCACTTAGTCCCTAACTTCCTCGTACCTGACAGCGTGGCTTGCACTGTTAGATACGGGAAGCCATGGACAGGTGACCCAAGTGGATCATACCTACAAAAAACTATAAACGATATGTGGTAACACGTAGTTCGTCCACGTAGGAATGTCCGTAGTTATCCCAAACATACAGTATAATATATATATACGTCGTTAAGTTATAAAAATTTGTTCATAGAATTTTGATGGGATCAAAAACAACCAGTGAAATGATTTATTTGCAAATCAGTAGATATTTTCTTGGAGCAACCTTTCGAGCCAATGAAAATAAAAGAGGCATTTTTTTTTTTTGATAATTCATGGATAAATTTCAGATCCATGGAAAGACCTAGACTAATTCCATGTGGATTGACTAAACGTACACTTAAATTTGCAAATGCGACCTAGACATTAGCTCTATATCCCATTTTACCACAAAGAATATAGTTGTTTCCAAAAAACTTCGAACCGGAAAAAAACTTTCAACTTATTCCCATGAGTCTATTACCAATGGAACACCACCCTTGTGGTCGCCGGCCGTCTCTCCACCCTTGATTTCATTATTTTATTTATTTGTTTTTGTTAAATTTCATTATTATTTAATGAGCTTCTCTCTTATTCTTCTTTAATTCTTTTTTTCTTCTTCTTCGAAAGAAGCTTCTCTGAAATAGCATAGGAAGTGGTGATTGATTTTGCCAATTTTCGTACATTATTCACGTGGTGATTGATTTTGTTTTCCCGGTTTCCGTCCAAAGAAAATGTCTTTTAGTTTATTATTTGAAAAACCTACTGATATTTTGTTTTACTTATATTACGAAACTTATGCGTGCCTTATATGTACAGATGGGCAGAGCGTGACAGCGAAAATAACTACGTACTGTTATCTAGTATTTAAAATAACTTTTGGCTTTTTTTTTAATCTTTTGAATATAATGTTATAAAATTTGATCTTTTGAATATAATGTTATAAATCTTTGACTACCAAATAAAATGTTATAAAAGAAAGGTTTATTTTAGTTTTTTCTTTTAAATATGAGTCAATATCATAATTTCAATACTCAAATACACGCTTGTTTAATCATAACAATCATGTTTTATCTTCAAATAAACTTGTTAGTTATTAAACAAATTAAAATTATTTTGTTTAATCTACGCTTAGTGAGGTCAATGATTAGTTACCATGACGGTGGAAAAAAAGAGTTGATTACGAAGAAAATAGATGTGTGTGTCCGTTGTTCCTAATATTCTCGTACGGACATAGGGCCGTTTGGTATGGATTTTTATTTTAGATTTTTGCTTAAAAATTATATTCTAAAAACTTTTGTTTTTAAAATAAAAACTGTGATTTAAAAAAAAATAAAAGTCTCACTAACGTAGCTTATAAAAAAAAGAAGTTTACAGAATAAAAAAAGAAAAGTGGACAATTGAGGTTTTAGAGAGAAAAAATAAGTAAAAGTATGTTTGTAATTTTTTTGATCTTAAAGACTTTAAAAAATAATAAAGTTCTTGCAGCCAAATCTCAAGCAGCCCCATAGTTTTCTAAACTTTATTTTAACCGCCGACTACTTAATATTCCGTCTAATTGTTGTTATTATCTTTTTTTTTTTTTTTTTTAATGACTCATGGGTAAATTTTATACTCATGGAAAAGCACAAACTAATTCTCTGGAGATGTACCACCAACGGATTAATCGTACATCTGAATTCGCAAATAGGGTTTAGACATTAGTTTCATATCTCATTTGACCACAAATGAACGAGTTTGTTTATAAGAAGCTTCGAACCCAGAAGGAGAGCTGTCAGCTCATTCCCATGAGTATGGTTTTACATTTTTCTTAATCATTATTTTAACGTCGACAAAAAATTGCTAGTAGCTTAAACCAAAATTTGACCTGAATATGTGATTTTTTGTATTAATATCAATTATGTTCAAAATTTGTTACAATCTGATTTTAAATATCTTAAAAAGTTAAAATTGTAACATTCATGATTATTCTAAACTTTTTCATTTTTATATATTTATTATTTTTAATAACGTGAGATGATATCTTGTTGATGTTTGAATTTCCCGTTATAACTAACAAATTATAGATATAGCCAATCAACCTGAAGTAAAATTTTACAATGTAGTTTTACCATTATAACTTTCGGTATCTGTAAAATGAGAACCATCTCTCTCTTTTGGAGACAGAAAGAACCATTGTTAAATCTCTTTAAATTTCTATACAATTCGTTAATTAAAAAAAAAAAAAATTGTTCATCGATGAACAATTCACTTTTTTTTAATTAACGAAAGACAATTGGTCATTGAGTAAATGTTTCATCTTCCTCCTTTGAGCGAGTTTTTTTCTATTGTTTGGTCGATCCTTTTTGTCGTTCCATGGTGGCATCTTTCCAATAATAACATAAATAAATTTACCGATTTAAGCAAAACAATGATGGATTGTATCTAGTTTAAACTTTAAACAAGAACAATTAATAATAAGATGAGATTCTTTGGGGGAAAATGATGCATTGGAATATCGGTTGAACAAATTTTTTTTGTCAACATATTAGTCGGAAGAATAATTAATAATTAATTAGACATTATTATTGTTGTAACTGGAAATACAATTGTCAAAATTTGTAAATAATAAAAATAGAAAGATTTTTGGCTTATCTTTAAGAAAAAAAGAACTGACTATTAAGCAATAAACATAGAGTTTGTTGCTCGATGAGATAAACAGGATTCGAGAGCATTTTAAAAAATGGTTTTTTGGGAAGTAAACTGGATTAATATTTCGATTCTCAAAAGAGGTTTATAAGAACAAGAACAAAGAAAGAAAAAAAATTAGTCTAGAGCTAAATTGTAGTTGAGTGTGGTGTAAAGAGTTGGAATATGGTATTTGGCTCCTTACCCTTGTCCTTGTTTTATATTTCGAGATTGTGTTTAACGCCTCTGTTTACTACGCCTGATTCTCCATGAATAATCTTTAAGTTTGAGGTTCTGGCCGTTACGTTTATGCGCCTTAACTCACCGGTTTAAACAAGTTTTTGGTCTCGGCGACCAACGATTTTGTATTTAATCCCTTTTGACCGTAGATATTCACTTCGATGGGCCTTTCAACTCGGCTGGTCACTTCGTTACTCATTTGATCTTGTTTGGCTTCTTTAATTTTACTGAACTGATAAGTTTATTGAACCCAATTTGCTTGGCCTATATTTGAACCCCACAATTATATTCAAGAATATTGAAACATATTATCTGGTAATTTTATAACAATAGCCGAAGATACGAATATGTAAAATATATCCTCTGGTCAAAGCCCTTGGAGATACCAAATCAACACGACGACAGCGAAGAGACACGTGTATGGTTGAGTTTGAACTTAAGTCTACATCTTACTTAAAAAATATTAAAAACAAAACAGAAAATCTCTCTCACGTCTTTTACCGAAAAGAAAAAAGAAAGAAAAAAAACTAGTTATTTACATAAATACCCTCGCCTCCTACCTCAAGAGATTGATGTATATATGCATGTAACAACTCGAGGCAGAAGTCAGTTTTATCTCTTATCCGAAATCCAAATTTCTCAAGTTAAACAGATCCCATCAGCGATTTTTGTTCATATCTTTACTTATAAGATTAGGTTTTTTCTTTATTTATTGGATTGGCAATGGTTACGCAAGATTCATCAGTTGCTGAGATCTAAAGGGATATATTATGATGGTGGATTCGGAAGGAGGAGGATTTCCGGCAGAGAAGCGGCGTGGAGTAGTGTTCGGGAAGTACGAGGTGGGGAAGGTGGTGGGATGTGGTGCGTTCGCGAAAGTGTACCACGGGAGGGAAACGGGGACGGGGCAGAGCGTAGCGATAAAAGTGGTGAGCAAGCAGCGGCTGCAAAAGGGAGGCCTTAACGCCAACGTCGAGAGGGAGATCGCTATCATGCACCGGCTGCGTCACCCCTTTATCGTGCGCCTCTCGGAGGTCCTCGCCACCAAATCCAAGATCTTATTCGTCATGGAGTTCGCCAAAGGCGGCGAGCTCTTCGCCAAGGTTTCCAAGGGGAGGTTCTGCGAGGATCTCAGCCGCCGCTATTTCCAGCAGCTTATCTCCGCCGTTGGATACTGCCACTCCCGCGGAGTCTTTCACCGGGATCTCAAGCCGGAGAATCTCCTCCTCGACGAGAAGCTCGATTTGAAAATCTCCGATTTCGGACTCAGCGCACTCACGGATCAGATCCGACCCGACGGCCTCCTTCACACCCTCTGTGGCACGCCGGCCTACGTGGCGCCGGAGGTCCTGGCCAAGAAAGGCTACGACGGTGCTAAGATCGACGTGTGGTCATGCGGAGTCATACTGTTTGTCCTCAACGCCGGCTATCTCCCCTTCAACGACCATAACCTCATGGTCATGTACCGGAAGATCTACAAGGGAAAATTTCGAATCCCCAAGTGGACCTCGCCTGATCTCCGGCGACTGCTCACTCGGCTTCTCGACACCAATCCTCACTCGAGGATCACCGTCGATGAGATCATCCACGATCCCTGGTTCAAACAGGGATACGACGACCGTATGTCCAAATTCCACCTCGAGGACTCCGACATGAAACTCCAAGCTGGCGACACGCGGATGAACGCCTTCCACATCATCTCTGGATCTCCCGGTTTCAATCTCTGCGGTCTGTTCGGCGACGACGCCAGAACGTACGACCGAGTGGACCGCTTCGTGTCGGGCTGGACCGCAGCGAGGCTGCTGGAAAAACTGGAGGCGATGGTGGCGGCGGAGAATCTGACGGTGGCGAAGAAGGAGGCTTGTGGGATGAAGATTGAAGGGCAGAAAGGTAATTTCGCGATGGTCGTGGAGATAAACCAGCTAACCGACCAGCTGGTGATGATAGAGGTGAGGCACAGACAACGAGCCGCTGCGTCTGGACGAGATTTTTGGTCAGATATAGTGAGGCCTTTCCTTGTGGAGATTGTACACAAACCGTACGAGACGCTGCCCGGTTTAGGGATAGACCAGAACTGGGAAGGTACTTCTTCTTTGCGTGACGTAAATACGACGCCGTAGTTTTAGGTAATCTGTCACTTGTACTAAAATCCCGGGTTTTCTGTAATTGTTTTTTTATCCCGGAATTCTGACAAAATTATTCAGGAAATTTGTCGAAATATTATTTACAGTTAGCCAGTATCTTCTCTCATGTAATCATAATTATCAAGTTTATTATATAAATGGAAAATTTTAAGTTCGTTGCCCATTTGATTTGATGATCAAACCCTCGCTGATCTAACGTATCAGTTATCACGGATGTGTTGTATAAGAAGACACTCTTACACTGATTACTTTAGGATTGGTTTATTCAATATCGAACACTGATTCATTCAACATACATATTTTTTGTTTAGCATACATATTTGATTTTACTTTTTCTTACAACTCATAATACACTGTAAGTTGAATTCCAGTGGTAATCAGTATTGGTATCAGTGAAAATCAGCTATCCTACAAATTCATGAACATGATATATATTATGTCGACACCACAAAATATATACGACAAAACTTTTTTAAAACCTTAAATATATATTACGGTTTTGTACATCGTTAACAAATTGGGATGCACCAGAAAAATACTATATTTATATCAGAAAATGAAAATCAGATAATGGTAGCTGCATGTGCGATTTTGCAAGTGAAATGTCATGAACTAACTGTCCAGATCTGAGCCATGAACTAACTGAACTACATTCATTCACCTTTTTGATAAGTAAGAGGTTGTCCTTATCACATCATTCTCAATATATTATATAGTTGCTCAACTTTATTTAATCCTATCGCATGTGGTTTATACTTTATACGCCAATCATCTTTTTTCATGCTATCCACATTGAACCCATTATTCAATAATTCAGCTTTTTGTTTTTGTTTTTGGTCAATATTTCAATAATTCAACTTTAACAGTTCTAAACTTATAATTGATGATATTAACATATCACTTTCCGTGCAATAATTTGTTTTGCTCTACACAACCACATCTTACACTTTTCTATTGCTTGCAATAATTACTTAATTTGTGGTTATATGTACCTTATTATATGTGGACATAACTAAAAGAAAACCGAACTAATGTCATTGATTTCTTCATCGGACCATCAATTTTAGATACATATATATATATATATATATATATTATCTCTTACAAAAAAAATCTTTAACATTTAAATCAAAGTCACTAAAATTTATACAAAAATATAACCAAGCAGATACTTTTAAAAGATAGAACTTATGGTGACAGATTTAAAATTATTCAGCTTCTATAGTAAAAATGATTTTTAATAAATTTTTGGGGAAAATGTGATTGTATCATCAACAATACTGCAGTTAACAAATTTGTAAAGAAAAATAGGAAACCACAAAGGCAAAGTTTTGATAAGCTAATTATGTCTTAATCAGATGGTTAGACCGTAATTTTGGGTCGTTCTCCTTGAATCCAATTTGTTGGCCCACTGAAAGAACCGGATTAAGCAAAATCCCTAGAAAATCCAATCAGCTGATTTTAAGGTTTTTTTATTTGACAAAACCAAAAGTGTATGGTGTAGATTTCAAAAAAATGTTTGGTGTATATTCGATCATTGGTCGAGCGTGGTCCACCGGAGCCCGTAAATTCAATGAGCTTGTCCCATGTAGTCGCTGTTTTCGAATCGGGCCAATAAGAATCATCCAACCATCAATGACATTTTCCAAGCCATGTATGTGTATGAACACTAGTATTACTGTATTACCATTGGCCATTATTGCCCATTGGATTCTTTTTCTCTCATACGAAAGGAACAAATTATGTGACGTAAATAGAAATATAAAGGATATAACATTTTGACTTTGTAAACGCAACAAAAAGGCCAATGCGCCAAGACAAACACCCAAAAAAAAAAATTAAAAAAAAACCCACAACAAAAAAAAAAAGTTGACAAAAACATGTTTTATACCTAACCTCCTTTTTTTTTTTTTTTTTTTTTCTGCCATTATTACCTAACATCTAAAAGTCTAAGATAATAAGAAGTGATAAGAAAATATAACAGAAGTGTGCTTCGTTCTCTACGGGCCTATTTCATTTTAGATTTCAAAAAAAAAAAAAAATCAATTGATAATTTTCATATTTATTTCTGTTCCGGTTAATAAACACTATAAATTGGTACTTCTCCATATATCATGAGTTCATTGTTGTTACACCTCGAAAACAAGAAACACATCTTAAGATAAGACTCAAGAATGAATACATAACTAAAAACTTTGGTAAGAAACAAACACACAAAAAAAGATAATAGAATAGTTTCAGTGCCAAGCCAATACAATGTCCATCAAAGCCGGCCTTATACTCTCCTTCATCACTCTCTTATACTCCGCCGTATCTCCACCGCTCTTCTTCATCACCACCATGTGAAAGCTTGGCGCAATCTCAAACACTTCGGCTTCCATCACCACAGCCTCAGTCGCCGCCGCTTTTCTACATTCCATCTTCACCCTCCATCCTTCTTCCTTCTTCCTCACTTTCATCTTAAGTTCCTTCCCTATCTCCACCAGCTTTTCCGTTATATCAGTCGCCTCTCTATTCGATGTAAACCTCATCTCCTCCTTCTCTTCTACTTTCTCGAACAGTCCCGACAGATCAAACCCCGTCGACAGCGATATTATCTCAAACGCGTTCAGGTTGATACACTGCTTCTTTTCCTTCTCTGAGGTTGCGTCAGAGTCCTTTTGCATTGTTGCCTCTGCCTCTGCCTCTGCGTCCACGTCTGTCTCTGCATCAACTGCGTCTTTCTTCTCTTCTAGGCCTTTTCGGAACCAAGAACTCTGCATTATCTTCTCAGTTGATATCCTCGTGTTCGGGTTAGGATCCAAGATCCTCTTCAGCAATCTCCTTGCCCCAGGAGCAAACCAGTTGGGGAGCTTGAACTCGGCTTTACCAATCTTCTTATAAAGCTCCATCAAATTAGAGTCACGGAAAGGGAGATAGCCCGCTAGCAGCACGAACAGTATCACTCCACAGGACCACACATCCGCTTTAAACCCATCATACCCTTTCCTTGTAATCACCTCTGGTGCAACATATGCAGGCGTCCCACACGTGGTGTGCAGCAACCCATCTTGCCGTCTAGAGTCAGCAAGAGCGCTGAGTCCAAAATCAGAGACCTTTAGATTCCCTTCCTCATCCAACAACAGGTTCTCTGGCTTCAAGTCTCTGTGGCATACTCCGCGGCTGTGACAGTAGTGAACAGCGCGTACAAGCTGTTGAAAGTACTTTCTTGCAACACCTTCTGTCAGCTTTCCGGTCGAAACTTTGTTGAATAGCTCACCGCCCTTGACGTGCTCCATGACGAAGTAGATTTTGGATTTAGTGGCCATGACTTCATGGAGCTCGACGATGTTGGGCTGTCTCAAGAGTCTCATGACTGAGATCTCTCGCTTGATCTGCTCGGTCATACCAACTTTCAGGATTCTATCTTTATCGATGACCTTAACAGCCACACTATCACCGGTTTGCAAATTCCTGGCATGGTAAACCTTTGCAAACGTACCCTGACCAAGTAACCTACCAACCTCATAACGGAGCATCAACACAGTCCCTTTCTTCTCCATTGCCTCAGAGATTAGCTTAAAAAGCAACTAGTACCCTAATAAAGATAGACACACCCTACAATTTACTAAATGATGACAACATAAGACAAGGTTGATGAAGTCAAGAAGCAAGAAGACGATCAACTGTCTTCGCATAGATCATGCTTCCATGTGGCGTTATTTCTAACATTCTGTGAAAAAAGGGATGAAGGGTGCGGGTTAGAAGACGGGTGTCATGAGGGATGAGGGACAACAATGGCCCAAAGGGAGAAGGGACCTCTAAAGATGTAGAGCACTTGTGTTCAGCTTTCAAATACATGTTACTGCATTCCCTGAAATAGGGCAAACAAAGCTTTCACGTTTAATTCAAGTGGTGTGTAAAAGACAAGAATCAACATCGCATCTAGGAATTGAACATCAAACAGAGATCTAATTTAATTGGGGCTAGGGAGGAAACAAATGAAACCGACCAGCGAAGCAAGAAAGTTTTGAGATTTTGTTTCTCCATCACAGATTGGTTTAATCGTAGAATACGACCACCGAGATCCGCATCGAAATCGTCGAGACGAATTCACAAAAACATAATAAACAAACCAAAATAACGAAGAAAATGAAGAGGAAGAATCACCTCAATTAAGCCAAAAGCTGAAGGAAGCCTTTATAAACAACTGGTTACAGCCATTCTGGAGGAGTTTTCTTATTTATATCGAAACAGCCAGCCTAGCCTTTTCATCTTTTTTTTTTTTTTTGCCGTTTTGCCTAACCAATTTTGTCATCTTGCTGTGTAATTGGTTACATGCCTTCTAATTACTTGTTCTAATCAAGGGGTTTAATTTAAAAAAAAAATATCACTTCTTATCTTTCATGATTACACTAACCAAACTTTGTTGCTTTTTCTTTTTTGTCTTTTTTCTTTAATTTCTTGCGTAAGGATATGCATTGAAGGTTTTCTTGGGGTGTTTTTTGGAATTCTCATTTTAAATAATTTGATTTTTTGATAAAGGATTCTATATTTGGAAAAGGAAAAAAAAATGTTTTTTAGTTCACGAATCACATACAGGTTGACAAAAAAAAAAAGAATCCCATTCAGTAAAAAAAGACATGCTACGTAGGAAAAAATATATATTTATTTAGTAGTAATATATTTAGTTTGAGTAAATAATTTTGTGGAAGATTGATATCTACCAACAACAAGATCACAGGTAAGCGAGAATATCCTCCAATTTTAGCTTTTAGAGATACGGTGACTTGCTCTGCTCAGTCGTTACACGTGTCAGACATTTATTCGTATATTGTGGGGAAATTTCTCTGCAGAGACAACAGAAAACAAACAGGTCGGCGCCTAGTTTTTTTGGTAACTCAAATGAAACGAGAGACTTGCTTCCATTTCAAAATTGTTGTTACACACACCGAACCAAAGTTCTTTTTTTTTAACGGATGGTTTAATTATTTTTAATAGAAAATGGTGCAATTAAAAACATAAGACGTTTAGTTTAGAAACTGAAGTAAGGAAGCAAAACAGTTCAATAGGGGGGGCATTGGGCCAAAAGCTCATAAATGGACAATGGGCCAAATACTCAATCTGAACAACGAACGAAACGTTTCAGCAGCTTAGCTTTCACGAATGTTTTTGTTGTTGTTGTTGTTATATCACAAGGGTATTTACATGAAATATCTCAGTTACCAAATTGCCATGGCATGTGCGAAAACAAGGAGGTCAAATTTACGAATCTGCCAATGCATCCAGCGCAGGAACATCATAGCTGGCTGGACCTGGGCAGACGCCAAGGATACAGCAGACGTCTTTCTTTTCCAGAAACTTGTCCAAATCCGCAAGCATCAGAGGCCCGTACTCGAAAACCATCTTCTTGCACTATCCACAGTCATAAAAACAATAACGCATCGTCATCTGATTCCTCCATCCATCCACAAAAGCAATTTTGCAATTTTGCAAATAAGCTAAGAAGAAAAGCATTAGAAATTTCAAGTTGGTTTGGTTACCTTGTCCTGGTAATTGTTTAGCGACTTGCATTCCTTGAGAAGCAAGCGGATTATCTTCAGCTGCAATATTGACAAGGAAAAGTCTATCAAGCATTTGACTGACAAGCGAAGCATTTTATAACCAATCTCTGCATCTCTCAGTTGAGATTTGAGAATTACGAGTTAGTGATACAGAGAAAAGCAGGGGAACCTTTGTCTCAGGATCCTCGAGTTTTGTGACAACTTGTGAGACAGTCTGGCGGCAAGACTCGCAGTTTCCTTGATGGGGTTGTGCCGTCACTGCTTGACAGAGGTTAAGCCTTTTGCAGATTTGGTCAGGCTTGATTACCGAGACTTGTGTGAAGAAAAGCTCGGTATAATGATCTACCATCGAAAGACACTGCATATGACAGGGGGCAGACTCTGTTAATAAACTGATCAGTAAGAAGAAGAAAGAAGAGTGAGGTGAAGACCTGTTTCTGACCTGTTTCTTCAAAGGAGGAATCTGAGAGCAGCTCATGTGAAGCGCCTCAACGAGTGCATTCTGGTTGTTGTCATCTTCAAGGTAATCAACGGCCAGCGTGACATACTTATCACACAGTTCACAAACTTGAGCTGATTCTGCACACGAAACAATAACCATGCATACAAACTAACTCTATTAGTTTTTAACAAAAAAACGAACTCTATTAGTATGGAAATAGTTAACCCATCGCCGCATATAAATCATAGATATATAATAACAAGAATCCCATAGAAAGCTAAAAGTTTTAATCCTCCAACTATGAATGGTATCTGCAGTTGAATACTTAAAACAATTTTTTTTTTCTTTTTTTTCTTAAGAAAGAAAATCTTACCGAGGACAATCGGGTTTCTAGCATCACAAGACCACCAGGTTAGCCCCAAGAAGAAGAAGAAGAAGACGAACAGGACTCCAAATTTGCCGCCCATGATGCCTGAACTGAAACTATAACCAGTTTTGGAATTTAAAAGTTAAAACATATACAAGATTTGTGGTTAGTGAGAAGATTCTCAACGAAAAGGGTCGGATCCAATCAATCTAGCTATTCGTTGGGAAAAAGAAACAGCAGAGATTATATCAATCAAGATCTTAAAAACAAGGTTTTTGCAGATGCACACAGATCGACTTCATCAGTAGAAAAGAATCAAATAGGGAAAGATGGAGATGGAGAGATAAACAAACAGCTTACACGGCCTCCGGTTAATATGGCGCAGATCTGCTCTATTGATCGATCAATTCACCCGATCAATCTTCGATGCGATGCTAATGTGACTCTCTCTCTCTATTTATTATTTATATATTATATATACACGGCGCGTTCAAAAAGCAACACCCTCTCATTGGTCGTAACATAATTATCTGATTGGTTGTTTTTTATGTTTTTTTTTTGTCGTTGCTAAATCTTGTTTTTTAATGTTTCCGCAACTATAATTGTTCTCAATTAGTATGTATTATGTAAAACAAAACCTGTTATGTTCGTGAAAAAACAAAAACCTGTTATGTTTTTTTTTTTGCTGTTAAAAGGATACAAACTTTTACTTAATTTTCTTTAAAAACTTGCTCTAATCTTTATTTTACGTCTGAAACCACTGTAATTTTAATCTAACACATTAATATCTAGAGGCAATTTGCTTAGCGTTAAGCAATCGAACCTTATCTTAATAACTCTAGTTTCATTCTTCGTACGGCTGCGACTGATATTCGTATATATAAAAAATATATATATCAAATGCAAACGGTATTTTTTATTTTTCGTTTGATATTTGAATATAATGTAGCTATTTTTATTATATCTATTGAAACATATATATATATATATATATTTTTAAAGTGTATGTAAAATTTATTCAGCAAAAAAAAACGTTTTTACGATAAATGCAATGGTTAGTTGAGATTAGAAATGGATTGAGAGAGTAGAAATGTTTTGAAAGAGTAAAGAGTAAAGATGATTTTTCAACTTGTGTTTCCCGAAGCAAACCAAAATATCAATCCTTCTGTGAAGCGTTGTCTCCACTTCGGTTCCTTATTGTCTTGTCGAGGGGATTGATGAGTCGTTGCGCTGTTGATGGTGGGTCACCATGCTTCCATTAGTTTCTTTCACGTTAGATTGCGTGAATGGCTGCTTGAAACATATATCTGGTAACAAACAAAGTCATTCGATCCTGGTGGGAGTCATAGATGAGCTGGGTAAGGGAACTCCAATCTGTCGTGAACTGATTATGGAAGATTCCTAGAGCAAGGTTAGACCAGATCTTTGCAGAATATCAACATGCAAAAAAGAGATGGTTACGTGTTTCCATGGGGTCATGGCATATGACACACGCGGTGGATACATTTTGTTGCCAGCAAAGAGTGCGGTCTCCGGTAGATAAGCGGTCATGCACTGCGAGCCAAGTCATGAATGAGTATTTCAGAGTGGCGTTCGAAAACCACACACCACGACTACATTGTAGTATAGAATGTGAGGATCTGATTTGGTTCCAGGTTGACTTTGTCGAGAATTTTAGCTTAAATACCCCTTCCTTAAACCGCCATAGGTGTTTATCCTCTTCATTCAAACTTTGATTTGCTCGAGTAGAGGCAATAAGATCTTCAACTTGGTTTAAGAGTGGTACACGGTGTTTGCGTCTACTATGACCAACAACTACCATTGCGACCGTGTCGTGAACAAAGATTCCAAGATCGATGTAACCTCTCAGACCAATCTTGTCAATGAGGCATCCGTGATGAATCCAATTATCAAACCAGAAAAACGTTGCTTCGCCACTTCTGATCTCAACTTTATGGAAAAACTTTGCCCTCTCTTGATATTAAAGTCTTTCCTCCAAACCCAAAGCTTTGACAATGTCAATTTTTAAAGCACTCCAAGAAGAGATCGACTGCTTGTGGTAGTCTTTAACTAACTCTGAAGCTAGCAACAAATTCTCTATCAATAATATGTTTTGGACAAAAGCGGACTGATTTGGCGCAAAAAACTTGGGAAGGATTTATTTCAGACGATTAGCGAGGATCTTAGAAACCACTTTGTAGAGAACATTGCAGCAAGAGATCGGCTTGTAATCTTTCATCTGATTTGCATCGTCTTTCTTGGGAATAAGAGCCATAATAGTGGTGTTGATGCCCTTAGAAAAAAAGCCAAATCTGAAAAACGACTGAACTGCCACCGTAAAGTCTTTGCCAATCACTTGCCAGACTCCTTTACAAAACTCGCTTGTAAAACCATTTGGACCAAGGGATTTATCATTTGGCATTGAAAAGATGACACCCTTAATTAATCTCTTCATCGGAGACTTCCCTTGCCAACAAACTCTGATGAACTTGCGAGCAACTGAAGTTAAGTAAATCGCTAAGAGATTCCACTAAGACTCCCGTGAAACCATCGTGTTTAAATGTTAAAAATTGACGAAAATATGATTCAGCCTCATTTTTTATATCCACATCACTCGTTGCCACCAAACCATTAGAGCAGGGAATTTCTCTTATGGTATTTTTGATTGTCGGACCGTTGTTGTACAATGAAAAACCTTATTGTTCTTATCACCCACTTGCATCCAATTGAGCTTAGATTTCTGCCTTAGAAATTTTTTCTCAATGTTTGCCAGTGGAGCCCACTTACTATGCGTTTATGCTTCTTCCTGAATCGCACTTGTTGTCGAGTTCAAAAGGGTGAGTTTTTGTTTTTCACACAGATCCTCATAGGCCTCCTTAGTTCAACGTGAGATATCTCTGATTTGTTCTCTTTGTAAACCCCGAAGAAGTGGCTTAAGAACCTTCAACTTTTTAGAAAAACGAAATATAGCAACAATTCATATGCCTGCACATAAGTCTTTTACTAACGGCTTAAAGCCTGGAAAATCCACCAAGACATTCACAAATTTAAATGGCTTTATCACCGAAGACACTTCAGCATCCAAATGAATTCGTTATCTCAGATGGTCCGAACACCCTCCAACTTCACATGACATTGAAAGAAATGAATGCAATGAGAATGGACCGACCTCAGCATTAAGGAAAAGCAATGCACGGTGGTGGTATGTGGGGCACGTGTAAGATGCATGGGTCGTGGCTCGTTTTAGTCATACTGATTATTCAATTCATATTGTTTTCATCCATGGCCCTACTCATAAATGCTGCTCCAATAACCACAGGTTTCTTTTTTATAGTATCAACCGGTGGGCGCTTCTTTGTGTATAAGTAATGTACATTTATCCCCGATTTAGGTTGTCAATGTTCTTATGGAGCAATCGTGATTGTTATTATTTACATGTGTTACAAATATCTTCTTGCCTTATGCGCAAACGTAAATATTAATGAATTGTCAAATTTTAAGACAACAAATATAGTATATTTTTTAGAGAGCGAGCGATTTCTTTGTGACATTTAAGATGTATCCTCCTAACTTTTAACCTCATATTTAAACTAGCATTTCATTTTCAGAGTTACGCTTTGTCTTTCATAATTCCTTACACACCGAAGTGAACACACATAAGCCCAAAAGTAAAATACGTACCAAGGACACCAGGCACCATATATACTTATAGATACCATATGTCTCATAAGCACAGATCCCCTCTCTTTTCTCTCTCTCTCTCTCTCTCTCTCACTCTCCCAAGACAATAATGCCAAACGGCGGATCTGAGCGTCCTGCGTCACTGAGAATGCAAGACACCGCCACCTTCTCCGACAAGCTACCGTCGACCAAACAACGCTTCTCGTCGGCGGCGTCAGCTTGTCCTTCCTTTAGAATCTACTACTACGACGGAGCCGCCGGTTCCATCCCTTTCGAATGGGAATCTCATCCAGGCACTCCCAAGCACCCCTCCTCCGAGCTGCCTCCGCCACCGCCTCTCACTCCTCCGCCGTCTCATTTCTCCTTCTCCGGCGGCCAAATTCGCCGTGGTTCCAAAAAACCCATCAAGAAAATCCTCGCACTCACCAGGCTCTTCTGGTTATCATCAGTTGGTCATAATAATAATAACAAGGTCAAGAAACTGTCGGCTTCGTCACCGTCTCTGTCGGAGATGGTGCTGATCGATGATAATGAGTACCATCTGTTCAAGTTTCAGACAAAAAGGAAGGTCGTCAGAAGATTTTCATCCTTTGACTCTTTTGCTACTTCTATTGATCACTACCCCATTCGTAGATCACAATCCACCTCTTGCTTCGGAATTCGCAGATGTTTCATCTGGTAAATTCAGTAGAAAATTTGGAAAATAAAACGTGGAAATTTGATAAATGTTTTTCCTATGTATTTTGTATCCCATCATATTGTTATTATAATTAATCAATCATGTCGGTAATAAGATAATTTAGATAAAGCTATCATGCTTTTTTTTCTTTTTTCATCTTGTTTTTTTGTTCAAGTGTAATCTTTATATGGTTCCGTGTAATTGTGAGTTTGAGCAACCCTTCTTTGTGTTAATTTAGCTGTCTTCCAAGCAAAGACAACACATGCAATGGGGTTTGGTGGTTCTTTCTTCTTCATTGATTTGTTTTTCTTTCGAATATGATTGGTATTCTACAATCTAAAAGTGAAATCGCAAAATCATTCGGTCATTTTAAAAGAAGAAATATACACATCATCTTTCTATATTATACAATCTGGTCTCTTAGAGTTAAATTAATTTGTGTTCTTATATAATTTTACATATACTTTAACTTTATATGTTCTGTTAGTTTCCATTAATGTTACTAATCAGAGAACTATAAATGATCCAATTTTTTCAAAATTGAACACTGAAAATAAATGAGTTAAGGAAGTCATCTGGCTGACACAAAAAAAAGTCTTAGGCAGATGTCGGCCGCTGCCATTGGAGCGTGTCCCTCACTCGCCTGTCGTGAGCGTAGAAAATTCATTTCCTTCCCACAAAATAATATGGAAGGCCCTTACCATCTGGGCTATGAGGCCCATAGGCCCACGTAATTAAAATTGTGTAATTTGAAATTACCGTATTTTTTGTTGGGGGGAATCAATATTAATTTTTAAAAAAGGCTCTTCGTCTCCGGTGAATTTAAACGACGGCGCAGGAAACGATGCGGGCGTCGTCGTCGCCGATTTTGCTCCTCGTTGCCGATACGACGACGCTGCTTCGTATTCTTCACACCATACAATAATGATGAGCTCTCTTTATCGCTCGTTGTCTCTTTATTCGCGCCACCACATCCCCCTTCGGCGAAGAAGATAATGCGTGATTCGAAAGAAAGCTTTGTTTTTTTTTGGTTTTGGTTTTCTCTAGTTTGGCTGATTTTGAAGTAGGATGTAACTAGTAAGGCCTGAGTAGGTTCATCTCAACCATTGCTATGCAGCAGATCACATGAATTTGACTGAAAATCATCTCTTGCTTCTTAATTTGATCATTGTTAATCGCGTCCCGTGTAGCCGACTACATCGTTCGAATCATTTAGCTCCGAGAGTAATTATCCACCACTAACTGGTTCTAAGTATAAGAGTCATTAAGAAGTAAGGTCGATGTTTCAAAAAAAAAAAAGAAGTAACGTTGATCTTGGTTCTACTACCAACCTTTATACTACTCCAACAATCCGTAAGGATGATTTATCTTTGAAAAGGGATGACATGGATTCAGAATGTAAGAGTAGGGATCAAAGTCCTAAGAGTAGACAGGATTCCCTTTTGACATTTGTTCCTCAGTCCATAAAAGAAATGATAGATGCATCACAGAGGAGGAAACTGTTGAAGTTGGTCACAAACACAGAGTACTAGGGCCTGGAATGGTGCTGCTTAAAGACTTTCTTACGCATGATGTACAGGCCTCTTACCAAGTGAAACATGAATCTGGAGACGTTGAAAAAGCTGAACAAGTGAAACTTGAATCTGGAGATGTGTTGATATTTGGCGGAGAATCTCGAATGGTCTTCCATTGCGTCAAGTCCATCATACCAAACTCAGCTCCCAAGTGTCTACTCAATGAGTCCAAGCTCCGAAATGGACGTCTCAACCTTAATTACTTTTAGGCATTTCTAATTATTTTTTTTCTGTTTTTTTATTTCTTTTTCTGTCAACTTGAGCATTTCTAATTTATTCCATATCTTTATTTATAACTTTAATTTCAATGCATTGTACACAAATGATCTTCTTTTTTTAACAAATGATCTTATAATACCGAAAACTAGTTAAATGTAAATAAAACAAGGAAAACATATTAGTTTCATGAAAAAAAAAAACAGTCTAAATGAAGCTTCCAAAAAATTATGAAATTCATAGTAGAAAACATCTAAAATGATATGACAAATATTTCTTGTGTTTCACGAGTAGTATTGTTTTAACACTTTTTACATAAGTTAATAGATTGTTTAAATATACCAAAATGTTTCTAATTAATATACTATTAACTAATAATACCGATAACAACTTGAACATAATAGGTTTGACTATTGACAAAAAAAAAAGCTTTACCCAACAGATATAAAATGTATTTATTATGATAAAATACTTTAAAAGCAAAAGTCTTTTAAACAGAAGTTATGGTTTTTTACACATACAAATTATTTGACTCTATGCCTTGTTTTTATTCATTGCTATTTATATTTTCTCTTTATATAATTTAAATAATAAGGATACATTAAGAAAAAAGTAATAACTACACTTAAAAAATAGAAAACAGCTAACTTTTTCAAACAAAAACTATTTCAAAATACCTATTATTAAAAAACGAAGGAAGTACTATTTAACAATTGCTCTTATAACTTGTTTGGTCTGCAATTCTACTGCAATGTGTAATATGACAGTGCTCGAACAAGATATTGAGAAATTTTTTGAAAAAGGTCAAAACGACATTTTTATGACGGATAAAATTTTATTACGCGGTAGATTTTTAGTTACAATTAAAGAAAAAATGAATTATATATATATATATATAGTTTTTTTCTAAAACAAAAATACCTTATTATAATTTTTTCTATTTCTCTGTTAAAAATTACCGAAAACTTAGTCAACATAATTTTTTTAATTTAAAATAACATGGAAATAAATCATTGAACAATTTTAATAATTATTATAGATATTTAAGCTCTCATCACATTTGCTTTAATTTAGGTAAAAATATAAATATAAAAAAAATCTTTTTTTTTGGTCGAAATCAAAAATGGAGATGAAGGAGAATACCTATGAATGAGTATTTTCGATTGAAACTAATACTGATCAATTGAGCATCAATCGAATCTGATCCTGATTGTCCAAGCTGTTATCGATCGTTAAAACTAATGAAAATATATTGTCGAAGCTGTTTATCGTCAATTGAAGATGATGGAGATTATCGAAGCTGTTAATCATCAACTACAAGCTGATCGGGAAGTCAGCGAATCGTGGTGATCAAATTTGAGATCATTGACGGAGGGAGACTACAACGATTTCCTCTTTTCTTTTCTATCTTTTATTAATAAAAGGGTTAACGTTCTATTTCCCTGAAAACTTTCATATAATAAATAATCTCCACGAAGTTTAACCCTAATTTTATTTTCCCACCAATCAAAGTTCTAAACCCAATTTCACAAAAACCATAATTTGTTTCGGTTAGTGTTTAAAAACCAAAAAAAAATCAACCAAACCCGATTTTAACAAAATCAAAATCAATTTTAACCAGACCCGACCCAAAATAATATAAACCTGACCGACCCGTTTTTGTTCTTCTTCTTCGCCCGTAATTTTTTTTTTTTTCCAAAATTAAATCACAATAAATCTCGTTGCCTGCAAACGGAGTGAGGAGGACGAATCTGATGAGAAGAAATCGGATCCAGTCCGATTTCTAAACCTGAAACTACACCTCTTAAATTCTCGATGTTCATCTAAACCCATTCGAATTGATCGGTCCGAGTTCGAGAGTGGAGGTCTCTTCAAATCGTCTTGCTCGCCGGCGATAAGAAGACCCATGGCGGAGAGGATCGTGGCGACGGTGGAGGAGAAAGTCTGCGCTGAAGCTCCGCCATGGCGTCGCGTAGCCTCTCCTCCGTCGCACGAAGCCGGCGCTCAGCCTCCGAGCTGTCTTGTGCCATAGGAGAATTCTGCGGAGGCGACGAAGAGGGATCCAAAGCCGGCTCGGAGAACGACGAAGGCATCTTTTGAAATCAAGGAATTGGATCGACAACGACGAAGCCAGTGGATTCTTGGGTCTCGTCAATTCCTCTCAGACTTGAATAATCGGATCAAATTTTTGTGGGATCAAATTTTTTTTTCTTCTGGGTCTCGTCAAATCGGGTGAAGAAGAAAAAGTGATTTGCACCAGCGCCGGGGTCTTATTCTTCACCCGCGTTGGCCTTGGAAGCTTCACGTCGAAATATTTGCCGGAGTCCATGGCGTTTTGCCTTATTTTTTCTTTTCCTTTTTTCTGAGATTTCAAGTTGTTGGAAAAGAGTAAACGAAGAAAGGGATCGACCCTAATTTTCTTATATAGACGTTTATCAATGATTATTTCCAATTTCGATTTCTTTGTGCTTTGATTTTGGCACAAAAAAAAAAGATTACTAGTGAAGATGAAGAACAAAAACGGGTCAACAAAAACGGGTCGGATCTATATTATTTTGGGTCGGATCTGGTTAAAATTGATTTTGATTTTGTTAAAATCGGGTTTGGTTGGTTTTTGTTTGGTTTTTAAACACTAACCGAAATAAATTGTGGTTTGTGTGGAATTGAGTTTAGAACTTTGATTTCGTGGGTTAATAGTTTTGAAACTTTGATTTCGTGGGGATATAGAATTCGAACTTTCAAATGGTGGGGAAATAGAATTAGAGTTAAACTTCGTGGAGATTTGTTATTATATGGAAGTTTTCAGGGAGAAATAGAACGTGAACCCTTTATTTTATAACGAATTAAAGTTTGCAGCTGTGAAACGTGAGGGTATAATTGTCTTTGTACACAACTTAAAATGCTATATATGTGACTTTTCACAACCGGTGCTAAGTCTGTCACAAAAACTTGATGGTGCTATTTTAAGGTATTTCTCTTATATATATATATTTTTTTTTTCTAAACAAAATACCTAATTATAATTTTTCTTATTTCTTTGTTAAATTTTTTTGAAAACTTAGTCAACATAATTTCTTTAATTTAAAATAACATGGAAAGAAATCATTGAACAATTTTAATAATTATAGATATGTAAGCTCTCATCACATTTGCTTTAATTTAGGTAAAAATAAATAAATATATAAATGTGAGGATATGTTTTCCATAAATCTTTAGTCTTGGCAAAAAAGAAGAAGCAAATTCGTTAAATTCTCCAGGTGGGCAAGAAGAGAGAAGAAGGGAACACAAACATTTGACTCTCTTTCTCTCTATTGACAAATTCGCATCCACACTCTCTTTGTGTCGCCACTACCTCACTCTCCGTCCCTCGTCGTCTCCATCAACCTCCGGAGTTCATAGGGTTTCCGCTTCCTCTTCCTCTTCTCCGTCCTTGCAGCTTTACTCGAGCTGGATTCTCTGCTCTTCCTCCGCTCATTCTCACTGCGCCGTTGGTGCAGTGGCTTTGTTGATTGATTTCGATTCCGATTTCTTCTTCTTCGCGTATATTTTTTTTTCTTTTCCCGAATCCGTATCAGAACAATAGGCTAGGCCTGTGCAATCGATTTGTGCGGGATTTCTCCGGATTGGTCTTGGATTTGGATGCCATTAGGGGACTTGATGGTCTCTAGGTTCTCTCAGTCTTCCGTTACCGTGGTTACCAATCACCGCTACGACGACGACTGCACCTCCACTTCCGTCGCATCCAGTCACGATGATGGCCGTATGTCCATCATCGCCTCGCGGAGGATTGACGAGGTCGCTAGCACTAGTAGCTATGGAAATGTCACGACGATTACCGCCACCAGCATGGCATACTTGCCTCAGACTGTCGTGCTCTGCGAGCTTAGACACGACGTGTCCGATGCGGCTGCGTCCTTGGGACCTTCCGATATCGTCCAATCCCCCAGATGGCGGCTTAAAGAGCGAGTAAGTTCTCGTTCAAATCTCTGAATTTCTCTCCCATTTTCTTTGTGGACTGTTCTTGTTTTCACCGTTGTATTTATATCCTCGGACATTTGATAGGCCATGGAAAGTGAGGTAAATGTTCTACTATTTGTTAGGCACGATGAAGCAGCAGTAGTTCCATAAGTAGCACCGATCACAACTGTCTGCCTTAATTAAATTCTATTTCCACTGCTTAAGCTATATCTGGTTTTCGCTGATGATATCTTAAGTCTAATAATATTCGTTTCCTGTCGTCCTCGACTCCCATTCTTTTTTATTTGCAGATGAAAACAGGATGTGTTGCTCTAGTTATGTGTTTGAACATTAGTGTTGATCCCCCGGATGTTATAAAGATATCTCCGTGCGCAAGAATGGAATGCTGGATAGGTCAAACTTTCAGTTCACTCAATCTTATCTCACTCTTTTTTTTTTGTTTATATGTTTCCCGCAATCATTTTCCCCTTCTTTTGTTTGACCGCAGATCCGTTTTCTATGTCTCCCCCAAGAGCTCTTCAGACAATAGGCCAAAACTTGAGCATTCAGTACGAGAGATGGCTGCCAAGGGTGATAACTTCGATCCCAGCACCTTTGGTTTTTGCTTTGCTGAGTTTGCTTCCTCTTCATTTGTATTTTATGAATTTTATCAGGCTCTGTATAAGGTGGAATTGGATCCTACCAAGGACGATGTGAGGAAGCTGTGCTTGTCTTGTCGGAAAAATGCAAAGACTGAGAGAGTTTTGTTTCATTATAATGGGCATGGTGTGCCGAAACCTACACCTAATGGTGAAATCTGGGTATTCAATAAGGTGAGTTTTTCTTAGCTTTCTTTCCACAGTACTCTTTTTGTCTGTTACAAGGCACCTATTCATCTTGTGTGACAGCGTGAGCAGAATTTTACGCAGTACATTCCCTTGCCAGTCAGCGAGCTTGATTCCTGGTTGAAGTCACCCTCAATTTATGTTTTTGACTGCTCTGCTGCTACGGTGATTGTTAATGCCTTTGCAGAGGTAAAGTAACTATCACATTTCTCATATTATATGGATACCTATTTGGTTTAGGACTCGGTTCTACGATTTGGCGTTTCGTAAGATGATAAAATTGTTTCACTCCTGACTGTAGCTTCATGATTGGGGATCTTCTGGCTCTTCTGGCTCTTCTGGACCCTTGAAGGACTGCATTCTACTGGCTGCTTGCGATGAACATGAGACTCTTCCTCAGAGTGTTGAATTTCCAGCTGACGTTTTTACTTCTTGCCTCACAACACCTATTAAAATGGCATTGAAATGGTAAATTTCTCTATTAATCTCTGACTTGTTTTAGTTCTTGGATGCCACCTTTTTTTCTGTCTGAAACGTCGGGTTACTTCATCAAGATAGTTTATTTTTTTTAAATAATTTTTTTAGTTAGCATGCGCTTGCTCTCCTGAGGTAAGATTGAACTCTGTTGGCTAGAATACCTTATGCACATGTTTTTATTTTGAGAGTGACTGATGCAGCAATTCCCAAAAGTCAAAATAATCAGGATATATGGTTATTATCAGCTGCCGAACTAGTATGCATAGGAAAATTTGGCTTACATATGGTTCGTCATAATTTTCTTGAAATTTTTGATGGTGCTGGTTGCTAAATATCTAGTGAGACTAATAGGGTCATCTTATTATCCTATTGATAGCCTTCTCCTTCCATGTCACTTATTGAGATGCGCGCCTTCAGTTCTAGGCTCTGTTTCTTTTGTACGTTTCCTATCATACATATATTCTTCAGGTTATCTGCCTTTGTTTTATGTCCATCTGGATCTGTGCAGTTTAGTTTGGCTTTCAGCTTTCATAGTCTCTTTTCTTTGCAGGTTCTGCAGACGTTCTCTTCTGAAGGAAATTATAGATGAATCACTTATCGATAGAATTCCGGGCCGCCAAAATGACCGCAGAACATTGTTAGGAGAGTTAAACTGGATCTTCACTGCAGTCACGGACACCATTGCCTGGAATGTGCTTCCTCGCGGTACTTCCCAAACTTTCCGCCTAATGAATCAAGGCGAAACTGTTGACAAAAAATTCTATCAAGGCCAAACTCTCAAGTTTGACTTCTTGTTTGTTTTTCTCCATTCCTCATGAAGTTAGTTTTACCCAACAGAACTTTTCCAGAGACTATTCAGACAGGACTTGTTGGTTGCTAGCCTTTTTCGAAATTTCTTACTTGCTGAGAGGATCATGCGGTCCGGGAATTGTACCCCAATATCCCACCCTATGCTACCTCCTACACATCAGCATCATATGTGGTATTGGACATTATCCCTAATTTGCATTTTGATGAATTGTGTGCGTGAGCTCTGTACCTCAGGTAACCGCTGCTGTTTTTCAGGGATGCATGGGACATGGCTGCTGAAATCTGCCTTTCTCAGCTTCCTCAACTTTTTCTGGACCCCAATGCGGAGTTTCAGGTTTTGTCTTGTCTATTGTTTCCTTGTAATTGTATAATACTGTATGATGTCGGTCTTACTGATAATGTTTGTTACTCTCCTTTTCCTAGCCAAGTCCATTTTTTACTGAGCAACTGACAGCTTTTGAGGTCTGGCTTGATCATGGATCTGAGCATAAGAAGCCACCGGAGCAGTTGCCTATTGTTCTTCAGGTGCCACCTGAACCCTAAATTTACCCCTGTTGTTTCGAGAGAGGGCCCCTCTCTTATGGTCCACGAGAAAAGATCCATATCTACTTTTCATTTATCTACACTGTTGCTTTCGTATTTGACAATACAAGGAGCAATCATTGGGTTCTATATATCCCATCCATTTTATATTTATTTATATTTTACCATCTTAGCTTACTTGGAATCTGATTCTTTTCAGGTCTTACGTAGCCAGTGCCATCGGTTTCGTGCTCTTGTGCTTCTTGGAAGATTTCTTGATATGGGTCCTTGGGCTGTGGATCTGGTACCTCTAATGCCTTGATGTCCTGTTTTAGGCGTTGTTTCTCTGTGTTATCTTGTGGGTATGTCCTTACTTGAAGTGAATATTTTTCTAGGCCTTATCCGTTGGAATATTTCCTTACGTAGTGAAGCTGCTGCAAACAACAACTATTGAGCTACGGCAGATTCTTGTTTTCATATGGACAAAGATTCTAGCACTTGATAAGGTACAACTTTGGTGTTAAATGAGCAGTTTCTAATGTATCTGTGTGTTAGTTTCGAGTTTCCTCAGCTAATTCCATTCGTCGCTGTATAATTAACGTGCCTCTGTTTTCTTGATATTGAGCGTGACCAAGATAATCGTTATTGGTAATGGGGACTAACATTTCTGTGTGCATCTTTCTTCCTATTCCTGGACATTGGGACATGTTCCTTACCTTGGTCGTCGTACTATCGTGTCACTTCATTTTTCTTCCTAACGTTTTGATGAATGTCTCTTTGTTTTTAGTCATGTCAAGTTGATCTTGTGAAGGACAAGGGCCACATATATTTCATCAAATTTCTAGATAGTTCTGATGCATTCCCAGAACAACGTGCTATGGCTGCCTTTGTTTTGGCCGTTATTGTTGATGGCTACAAACGAGGCCAAGAATCATGTCTTGAAGCTAATTTAGTTGGTGTTTGTCTGGAGCACCTCGAAGCACCCCAACTATGTGATCCACCACCAGAACCATTGTTTCTACAATGGCTTTGTCTTTGTCTCGGAAAGTTATGGGAGGATTTTATAGAGGCCCATATAATGGGTAGAGAGGCAAATGCTTCTGAAAAGTTGATACCTCTGCTTTCTGAGGCCCAACCAGAGGTGGTGCTTTACCTGAAGCTTAGCTATCTTCGCAGATTTCAGTATTTTTTTGTTTGCTTTGAAATAGCAGTCTAATTGCAGGCCACACCATTCTCGTGCAGGTCAGGGCTGCTGCTGTTTTTGCCCTTGGTACCTTACTTGATGTTGGGTTTGACTCTGGTAAAGGTGTTGGTGACGAAGAATTTGACGATCATGAAAAGATTATAGCTGAAGATATTATCATAAAAAGTCTCTTAGATGTAGTTTCAGATGGGAGCCCCCTTGTCCGAGCAGAGGTTGCTGTAGGTATGCAAAGCATGTAACTTTTAATCATGCATAATTGTGGGACTAGGGCTCCTTGATTCACATCAGGTGTCATTAAGTTCAAAGGAAAAAACATAAATGAATTTTTTTTTATCTCTAGGGTCTAGGTTAGCTCATATAGATAACCTTTATTATATCATCCTCCGCTTAGACAACTTGAAAAGAATGCTTGGATTAGTATCTCCTGAATACACTCAACATGTTGTTACTGTCTCACAGCTCTCGCACGGTTTGCCTTTGGACATAAAAAGCATCTAAAGTCACTTGCAGCTTCATATTGGAAGTCCCAGACAAATTATCTGCGAACTTCATTCCCTTCAATGGCCAAGTTTCACGATGCTGGGACTTCATCTATTGTTTCTTCACACATGGGTTCTCTGACCAGAGCTAGCACCGATAGTCAACCAATGGCTAGTGAAGGAAGGATCTCAAGCAGTCCTCATGGTTCTTCTTCCGCTCTAGCGCATGGATCTCCATTATCTGATGATTCTTCCTTGCATTTTGATTCTGGAATCATGCATGATGGTCTCAGCTATGGAGTTGTCCATAAGCCAAGACCACTGGATAATGCTATCTATTCTCAGTGCGTTCTAGCTATGTTTACATTAGCTAAAGATCCATCTCCACATATTGCAAGCCTTGGGCGGCGTGTGTTATCTATTATTGGGATTGAACAAGTTGTCGCAAAACACTCCAAGTCCAGTGGCCGACCAGGTGAAGCAAAGTCAGCATCTCACACTCCTCTGGCTGGTCTAGCTCGTTCAGCCTCATGGTTTGATATGCATACAGGTAGCTGATTATGCAGTCTTTTCCAATCATCAATGCGAATCTTGAAATTGTTGTCCATTTTAAATTGTTAAGTAATTTAACCATAAAATTGTTGTTGACAGGTCATCTACCGTTAACATTTAGGACTCCTCCGGTAAGCCCTCCTCGAACAAGCTATTTAAATGGAATGAGGAGAGTTTGTTCACTAGAGCTCCGGCCTCATCTGCTGGGTTCTCCAGACTCTAGATTGGCTGATCCGCAATTAGGCGTAAGCGGGTTCAGCGGATCTGAACGGAGTTTGCTTCCACAATCAATTATCTACAATTGGAGCTGTGGTCACTTTTCTAAACCTCTTCTTGGGGGAGCAGATGCTAATGAAGAGATAGCAGCCCAAAGAGAAGAGAAAGAAAAGTTTGCGTTTGAGCATATTGCAAAATGCCAGCATTCATGTAAGTAATTTTTCTCTGTCTATCTTGTGTCTTGTTCAATAGCTACACTAGTTACTTGAACTGTATCATAACTTTTTTAGTCCTTGACTAGCAATTAGCGGGCTCAACAATATTCCCATTGCTAATTGGGATACAAAGTTTGAAGTGGGAACAAAGACAGCCCTCCTTCACCCGTTTTCTTCTATTGTAGTTGCTGCCGATGAGAATGAGCAGATCAGGTATGCAATTTTTTTTCATAGCTTAACTAAAATTTGGACTTCAAATAAAAAAAATTGTATTCGGGTGGGCCTCAGTAAGGTACAAGTTAATTACTTACATCAGGTATTTAGGTACACAAAGTTGTAAAAATTACCATTTCTAATTGCCAATATGTCGGATCTTCTGTTTATTTAATTAGTAGTACCTTTATTTATAAAGTGCTTCACCTTAAAATCAAATTTTCACTCAAATGTTCCATCTAGAAACTGCTCTTTGACATAATTGCCTCTGCTGGACTCTAAGTTTCGCTGTCTTCCCTGTCAGGGTGTGGAATTACGAGGAAGCAACTCTTCTTAATGGCTTTGACAATCACGATTTTCCTGACAAAGGAATTTCAAAGCTCTGCCTTGTTAATGAACTTGATGACTCTCTGCTACTTGTTGCTTCATGTAATGTTCACAACTCTTACCAGAGTGTCTTTTGCATTTTAGTTATTGATCGATTATGGCTGTTTAAAAGTTCTTACTGGTGGCTCTGAAATGTTGTGTAGGCGATGGGTCAGTCCGTATATGGAAAGACTACGCAACAAAGGGTAGACAAAGGCTTGTCACAGGGTTTTCTTCAATTCAGGGTCACAAGCCCGGTGCACGTGGCTTGAATGCTGTCGTGGACTGGCAACAGCAGTCAGGTTACCTGGTATATGGCGACTCCATTAGCAACATGCAATATTTATATTTTTGGAGATATAAACCTGGTTTACTCTGTATTTGACGCAATACTGGTGTTAATAGTATGCTTCCGGGGAATCATCATCGATCATGGTTTGGGACCTGGAGAAAGAACAAGTCGTCAAATCTGCGTCCTCTGAATCAGAGTGCAGCGTCACAGCCCTTGTAAGTTAGCATTTTCAAACTTGTATATATGCTACAAAATATAAACTTTCTGGGTCTTCTTTTAACTATATGAAGACAGGATCTCCAGACTGATGGGATCGTGCTTGATTAGTCTCTTTTTTGTGTGTGTGCTTGTGTTTGTGTATATGCAGTCGGCTTCTCAAGTGCATGGGGGCCAACTTGCTGCTGGTTTTGCAGATGGAACTGTAAAACTCTATGATGCTCGGACACCTGAATGGTAAGCTAATCTACAGAGCTTCTCATCTTTGGATATCAAGTATGTCGCTCTGCTTTTAAATAGTAATAAAGATTAGTTTCTCAAGTGCTGAAGAAATCTCACTTGTCGAATGTATAGGCTTGTGTGCGCCACTCGGCCTCATCAGAGAGTAGAAAAAGTAGTTGGACTCAGCTTTCAGCCTGGACTCGACCCGGCAAAGGTTTAAACATACGCAATCAGTACATAAGGCAATTTAACCAAGTTTCTCACGTCACTTGTTTGTTGTGTCTCACTCAGATTGTGAGTGCGTCGCAAGCAGGTGACATTAAGTTTCTGGATCTGAGACGAACAAAGGAGACATACCTGACGATAGACGCGCACAGGGGATCTCTCACAGCATTGGGTGTTCATAGACATGCTCCGATCATAGCGAGCGGGTCAGCGAAACAGCTAATAAAAGTGTTCAACCTTGAGGGAGAACAGCTTGGGATCATAAAGTACCATACTTCCTTCATGGCCCAAAAGATTGGCCCAGTCAGTTGCCTAAGCTTTCACCCTTACCAGGTCTTGTTAGCCGCTGGGGCTGCTGGCTCCTTTGTCTCCTTATACAACACAACCACCAAGATAAGATCATGAGAAGCAGTAAGTTAATCGATGTTTTCAATTCAATGGAAGAAAGGAAATTGGGTGTTTATTTATAGATTTGATTAATTAGCCTCCGATGAGAAGATGCAAAGCAAACACTAATTGAGGAGGCTTTGCCAAAATAAATTTGTGGGTCTCTCTACATGTAAATGCTTTGTAAATACTTTTCTTTTTCTTTTGCGTCTTTCTCTATCTCCTGTTTTCTCTATTCATCTTGTGTTAAAGAATATGGCACAAAAATGGTCTCTTTAACCCTTAAACTCACTATCAATATTTTTTTTTTTATTATATGTAAACAAAATATTAAAATTATAAGATAATATCCCAAAAAATTAGATTTTTTTTTATTATATAAAATTGGAATACAGAATGATTTAAACAAATGTCATTTGTTTATGTCGTGATAATTTTGGGAAAGGTTACATATTATTTCCAGTAGTGAGGTGAATTAGATTATAGATGGGAAATTACAACGATTATTCTAGTACTAACAGTTGTAAATTGCTGAAATAACTTAAGACAAGTTAAGTGTGTTTGGTTTGTGTCGTGAAAAGAAGCAATGGCAGCGACCCTTGTTGATCTCGGATTACATATCCTTTTGTTGTCCAAACAAAAATTAGTAGAGTGTATAAAGAGTGAGTGGCTGAAACTCGATATTTCAGGTGATTTATTTCAAAAATCCAAAACAGATACAAGTTCGTATCTAGCCCAGAAAATTCAAGGTAGGTAGGATCTTTGAGTTCCTTTATTTTTTAGCAAGACAAAACTTATTGTTGCCGCCTTTCAGTTTCTTAATCTTACAACAAATGTCATTTGCTACTTCTAACGCCTCCGTCTCCGTTCCAGAAAACATTCAGATCTTCAAACAATTTGTACGGAGGAACATACGGCGGCCTCTGCGGCTGCCCGTCCACCGCAGCCGCAGCACCTGATGGTCCTGCCGCTCTAGCGGGGAAGGAGTTTGAGTAGTGCAAGTTTCTCTCAAAGACCTTATTCTCACTGCCTTCTTGGCTCCAAAATGTTGTGTCATTACTGTTTGCTTGACCACCGGTCCATTGTGGGTGAGGATAACCGTATGAAAACTGCCGCTGCTGAGGCCACAGCTGAAACTGAGGTCCCGATGGAGCAAACTGCGCCATTTTTGGGACTTGCGGTTCTTCTGCCTGAGATTGTGCCCAGGGGACTACGTAGCTGTTCATTAGAATATGATCATCAGCGAAAAACGATGTCTTGTGATGGGTGTTTGATGGAGGCTGCGTTTGCGTTTGTGAAGAGGGCAGAGTTGTTGTTGACAGAGTTAGGCTGAGAAGTTCAACAATGTCCTGCTCCGACTTGGTTGTTGTTGTTGTTGTGTCGAATAGAGCTAGATCTTTGCACTGTGTCTTGACTTCTGTTTCTGCTGTCTTTTCATTGTTGTTGCCTAGAAGCAATGTTTCTTCTTCTTCTTCTTCATCGCTGTGTTGGGCATTTAGTAGAGCGTGGCTGCAAATTCGTTGAACCATGTCTATATAAACTATTTTTGTCATTAGGGGAACACTAGTCACTAGTGTTTGAGTCGGAGAGTGAATGACTAACCTTTTGGCTAGCTGCGTAAAGTCATTTTTAACTTACTCCCCGTCATCTGTTTCATTTTCACTGCTCGATGATGAAGAAGGCTCAGTCTCAAGAGCACCAAGAAGAAGAAGACTTCTTTTCAAGACTCACAAAGAGATTCTTATATATAAAACCAGAAACCAGAAAGAGAGAGAGAGAGAGAGATAGAGAGAGAGAATGAAATCACCTTTCCTGACGACAATTTTAACCATATCTTCAAGAACATGTTTCTCAGCGATATGAGTGTGCACAAAGTCCCCACAGTTTTTCAGCATTGCCTCCAACAACTAATGTATTCCCCAAAAACGGAATGAAATCACCTTTCCTGACGACAATTTTAACCATATCTTCAAGAACATGTTTCTCAGCGATATGAGTGTGCACAAAGTCCCCACAGTTTTTCAGCATTGCCTCCAACAACTAATGTATCCCAAAAACGGAATCAGGCTTTATTTATTTGTTTTGGTTTGTTTGTTTCCACTTTTCAACAGCATATTAATTTATGAGTTTACACATGAGAGTTACATATTCATTACCGTTAGAGTGAGTAATTGCACTTTAGAGGTCTTGTGCTGCAATCTTCTCTTGACACCTTTGATCGCATCTTTGCATTGCCTGCCAAAATTCTTAACCATATATATATATATATTTCTGAGTTTCTCATTCTTCAAAATTCAAACAATTACCAGCGATTAGAATTGACGGAATCGCAGATTGCGATGATCATCGTCCAATCAGGAGTGAGCAGAAGCTCGCTCGTGGCCTTGTCGACCGCCACTGCCACCGACGACAGCGTTAACGAAGGAGAAGCAGAGGAGGAAGAAGAAGAAGAAGAAGGCCTCATATCTTTTCCCTTTCCCAGGGTCCAATACATAACTTTCCCACCCACCATACCATCTATGATATATAGAAGAAGAGACTAATCAGAGCAGAGCAAGCTCTCTCTCTCTCTCTTTTTAACCCTACAAATTCGTGTTTCCGTTTAATTTCTCACTTCTTCGCCACGTTTCCCTCGTCTTCTCTCTCTGTAACACCCGGTCCCACTTTAGCCACGTGGATTTTTTCGATTATTTTCCTCCTCAATTGGGTCAAACTAGGGATATGTAGATGATTCTTCTTCTTCAGCGTTATATGTAGAATACGTTACGAATTTTAATTTTATGTCTCATTAATAGTTTTAGTTTTATCCAATCCAATTCCAAATGTGTATCTAACGTGCCGTTGAGTTATATTGGTAATGTCTAAAAGACAGAAATGCATGCCTTCTGTTTACCGGAAATAGTTACATTGTCAAGACAATTGGTAGTTTTTGAAACGTTTTAGATTAAGTTGGTACACTAGTTTAGTGAAATACGTGTAACAAAAAAAAACATAATATAGGTAAATTTATGTAAGCAAGTGCGTAACGGTAAATACATTGGTTTAATTAAGAGATTAAAAAAATCATATGTATGATAAAGAAATTCTATAAACATATAAACGAGAGGACAGCCACGGTTATTTGATTATTTTTTACAACTAAAAAGTGTGAAAAGATCACACTGTTAGTTAAGATATACACAAATATCATATATATCGTTATATTGTTGAGATACTTTAGATCTCTATAGATATGATATCCGTGTATATATGTGATCAATGGGACTTCTACACTTACACACACAAAGTTGAAGACCAAGGCCCATTTACAATTCATGTGACGGTATTGATACTGTTGAAAGGTGTTTTATTTGCTCGTAGCTCGCGTTTCCAATATGATTTATTAGAATACTACTTATACAGTCACAAATTAAAAAAAAAAAACAAAAAAAAAACTCAAAAGGAGAGCATTGCACGTGAAGATCTCACGTGTGTGATCAGCTGGCGCCGGCGTTGCGGTCTTCTCGGTTAACATCGTCGAGAATAACGACGAGAGAGGCAATGAAGGCAAAATCGACGTTTGGATAAACAGTCACCGAGAAATTGTCCTTTCCCAAGAAAACGCTCTGCACCGTGTGCTTCTTGTGCATCTGTTACCAACAACAAACCATCACATTTATATTTCATTTCATTTCGTTTAATCACCCACCAACTAACCAAGTATTCTGGCCAACTTTGGTTTAATAAGTGCTGCAATTGTGAAGTCCAAGTTTCTAACAATTTAGAAAACATGGGCAAACTACCAATTCACAAATAGGATAAGACTAACAGAACAGAAAAAAAGTTTATTTGAAAGCAAACAAACAAAAATCGAAAAAAAAAGGTTCTTTAAAAATATATGACGATTTATATTATATAATTTAAAAATCCGATCCCAACACCGCACTAACTAAACCAGATGAAATTTTGGCTTCAAATTGATTACTACAATCTTCCAAAACAATAAACCAAACACCAAAAGTTCAACCTAAGTAGAGAGAGGGTGATTTGAAATCGGGTCGGGTTGCCCGAAAAAAGGAAAAAGAAAGAAGACATACTTGGGCAACAATGGCGTCAGATTCACCGGCGAAGACAACACAAGAACGCTCGAGCCAACTACCTTTGACTCTGAAATCGCATATCTTCTCTTCCTTATTGTGACTCAAAAACACATCAAGTTTCGTCTTAAACTGAAGCATCGACGATCTCTTCACCGTGTACAGCAGATCACGCTGCTCCGTACTCCCTCCTCTAAACACTTGCCACCTGTCATGCAAGCTCACCATCTGCAATTTATTTAGTATTCTATTATTAACCAAGCCGACTTATGTTTTAATCATATACGGACCTTCTCTCTCAAAGTCAAGACCGGAGATCCAGAACCATCCCATAAGACCCTCTTGTCGTGAAGACCAAACACCGGTTCCTTCACCTTGAACAACAGGTTTCCGTTAACGTCCGTTATAACGAAGTTACCGTCCGTTAACTTCATCATCTTCCGCACGATCGCCAGATCTACAGGGTACGGAGCACAAAACCGTGGATCCACAATCACTCCGGCGACGCCACCGCCTTGTGGAGGCGGATGAGCCGAAGGACCCGTTCGTGTTGGGTAAGCGTACACATAAGGTTGCTCCATTTTCTTCTTTCTTCTCCTTAGAAAAGGTATTTTTGTATACGCTCTCTCTTTTTTTGCTTTTTGGTGAATTTGTTTTCGTCTGGTTATGCCGAGAAGATAAACAAGTTTAGCCAGTGGTTTTTATAATAATACTTTACAAAGTTAATATCTTGCAAAGAAAAGTCTACGCGCATATCATTTTTAGATATATTTAAAAAAAAAAAAAAAGATTCGAAGATAATGATTTCTTTTTAAAAAGAATGAAAATTTGAAGGCTTGTTCGACTCTCTTTTGTCTTTTCTTATTTATGAAGTAAATGAATCATGTGAACGTGTTCCTACATACTAAAATTTCAGCATAAATTTCAACACGGTTCAAAAATGACGACACGTTATGTAACACCTTAACCACGGAAACAGATTATTCAACGAACATGTTTAGAATCGAACATAGGTATATATGTGTCAACGGTCGCCTGATACAGTTTTGCTCTTGGTACCCAAATAGCGAACATCTCAGACCTAATAATCTTCATATTAATGATCTAGAGATTCCTATCTGATTGAAATCGCGTTGAAAAAATTCAAACGATAGTCAAAATCAAAATTTTAACCAACCAATATTTCTTCCCTTTTTACTTATCAACCAAGAGAAAAATGTCTAAAAAACCTTCGACTCACAACTTTCGGCCCAAAAAAGTTCTAACTACGCGATAGACAAAATAAATTTTCAACTTTCGTTGACTAATTCGTTTAATCCCCAACTTTTATTGACCAAGCCATTTTAGACCCAACATTAGTCAACTAACGATATGACTATAGTTGACTAACGTTATGACTAAAATGGCTTGATCAATAAAAGTTGGGGATTTTTTTGATAAATAAAAAGTTGAACTTTTAAAAAAAAAATTTGTTTACAATTTTTTTTTGTCTTTTAGCGTGTCAATGACGAAAATACTCATGTACCGTCCACATACGTACACACCGTACTGTACATGAGCTAAATTGTCATGAATAGTGAAATAAGTGTTACTTTCTTAAATAAGTTCCAAAAATGATTTTTAAAAACTTCAAATAAGTGACCTTGCATGCAAAACCCTCTAGTTAAAATCATACGTTAAAGCTCGGAAAATTACATGATTCGTTTTCTCCATGGAAAATTACATATCCCCAACAATATTTCACCCAAAATCTATTTTAAATGATTTTCTTAAATTAATTTTTTTTTAATAAATTTTGTGAATCTTCGACTATAAAATCAAAAATTGCAAAAGATCAAAGATCTTCGACTATAAAATCAAAGATCTTCGTCTATAAATTTATAAATTTGTGAAAAGAAATTCATATTTTTTTGTAAATAATTATAAAGTTTAGTAACATTTTCATTGTGTGATCTAACATTTTAATGTTTATATTACAAAGTAGTTAGTAAATACTCCAAATTTTAGTAATTATTTCCAAAACAATTACGAAGAAAAAATCATATTTGGGTTATCTTTCTCAGAAATTGATTTTATTTTGTAAAACGCTAATTTCATTTTTATACTGTGGTAAATTTTTTATTAAAAATTTTCAAAATATTGGTCAAAAAAAGTTGGGGATTAAATGGATTAGTCAACGAAAGTTGAAGGTTTATTTTGTCCATCGAGTAGTTAGTGCTTATTTTGGCTGAAAGTTGTGAGTTCAGAGTTTTTTAGGTATTTTCTCCAACCTTTATCAAGCCTTTTAGTTATGCCGTTAATCAACCGTTATAGTTGACTAACGTTGGGTCTAAAATGATTTGATCAATAAAAGTTAGAGATTAAATGGATTAGTCAACGAAAATTAAAAATTTATTTTATCCATCGCGTAGTTGGAGTTTTTTTTGCTGAATTTTGTAGACATTTTTTCCTATCAAATAATATAGCTCTTTGTCGACAACTGGAATACCACTTGATTGATTTATTACCAAATATATTCACATGATTTAAGGCCCAACAACCGTTCAAATCAAGTCTACTGGCTATTTAATATGTTGTCATTAGTGAAGCCCTGCGAAGATATATATTGGCCCAATAAATAAGAACAACATGTGTTTCTATTATTCGGCGACATACAATTTGTATACAAAAACAAAAATACAAGTTTTTCGTTCTTTCTGAAATGTAAATATTATTTATTTGATTATAATTATAAAGATATATATATATATATATAATCCAAATTCGTGACCCAAACTCTATCTAATTTAGTTACATTAAATGAGGAAATTTTGCCAACTAAATTGCATTCGGTAATCCTAACCCAGTAATCAAAAGAAGACACCAATTCGGCTTTTCAAGAATGAGGTACATATATAGTGAAGCAAGTATTCTATGAGTATAATATATAACGCTGTGAAAAAACTTTGAAAGAAATTCGTTTTTCTTTTATAAATAACATGCATTATTTGGCTTGAACTCGAGTGACGCAAAGACAACACTTGCACAAATTATCAATGCATTAATGCGGGAAAATGGCTAATTGATACCTCAACACTGACTAATGATACCGATTAATACCCGAATAATTTTGGTGCTGATTTATACCTGAACAATCAAATATTTGAACAATTTTGGTCAAAACATACATTGATTCATTTCCCGTTAATTAACTCTGTTAAACCGTTAACCGAAAATCCAAGTTGGCACTATAAATCCGAATTGGCTCTCTGTTAAACCGTTAACCGAAAATCCAAGTTGGCACTATAAATCCGAGTTGGTTCTTTAAATCAAAACGACATGGGTTTTCAAAAATCAAAATAATACCCACAATGGGACTCAAACCCACACTAAGCTAAGGGCTTTGCACTCTTCCAACTGAATTAGACGAACTTTCTAATTATTAATATCAAATAATGTTTATATAGATATTTACTCAAAGGAAGACAAATCAACCGATCCAAATCAAACTCAGTTCCAACGCTCTCCTTCCGTTATTCACCGTCTCAAATCCACATATAAATCAAACTTGAATCACTCCATCAAATCTCCCGAGAAAAAGCACCAAAAACTCAATTCGAAGATTCACTCAATTTCAGATCAAGAGTTTAAGCTTAACAATACCCACGATTGCTGAACAATTTTTATTCAAGTTAACCCAATTCGATTCTGGGTTCTAATTTGCAATCTGATCTACAAAAATTCAGCTCAAAAAGAATCGAATCAAAAGACTATGCACCTCCTTTCAATGAATAAATAAAACAACAAACAAATAAACGATTTAGGAGGGGTAATCCAAACGAAGGCGGCACATATCAAGAGAGTCGCGGCCGTGAGCGTCGGAGGTGGAAGAGCAGCGATTGACGCTAACGGAGGCGGAGGAAAAGAATTGGCCCTTCAGGATTTAGAAAATTGTATAATATTTATATAAACTGTATTTGGTTTTTTTAATCACAATGTCCATCTAGTTAAGGTGGTAGAGTGCTAAGCCTTTGACTTTGTGGTTGTGGCTTTGAGTCCCACATGGGTGTTATTTTTGTTTTTTCAAACCTATCAAACGACGTTGTTTTGATTTACGGTGTCAACTCGGATTTACAGTGCCAACTCGGAATCTCCGTTAACGGTTTACCAGAATTTACTAACGGAATTCGGGTCAATTTATGTTTTGGCCAAAAATATAGTATATGCATGTTTTGATATTCAAGTATTTTATGGTTCAGATATGAATTAGCACACCAAAATTGTTCGGGTACCATCTTGACTTTTCGCTAAACAATATCCTAAAAGTAATAATACTCCATCTACACACTGTATTATTTAGATAAAATTACAAATTATACAATGTAAGTTAAATTTGAACTAGTATAATAAATCGATAAAAAGAACTAGTAGAATAAATTATTTAGCCGTGAGAAGTCCTTTAGTCGGTTTGTTTTGTTTTGCCGTTAGATTTGACGAACCCTAAATCAAGACCAAAAACACCCACCTAAATCGATGCCGATTTGGTTCCGCTATCTCTTTCTCTGGCCGGAACCTTCTTCGTCCTTCAAGGTGGCCTGGTGTAGCTTGGAGCGGGTTTGTTTTGATGTTGTCTTGTCATGGCTTGCGGTAGTGGTGTTCGCCGCTTGTGCTGTTCGCGGTGGTCTTCGGCGGTGTCTTGTTTCACAGATTCCGCCAAAACCCTTGGGTTGAAGGTTGTTTGTTTTCGATTTTGGTTCTATCTGGTTGAAGCCTCGTTTATGTGGCTGAGAGTTGGGGTTAGTTGAGTTGCTTGTGCCTGATGAACTAGTCAGTAAGATAGATCTTTTGAGGGTGCCTTTCTTCAGCTCTAGTCTTAGTTTTGCTCTTTGCCGGTTCAGTGGTGATTGGTTCTCGTCTTCGTTGGGTCAGAGTCGATGTTTCGTCTTTGATTGCGCGTGTTGATCCTAATTACCGGTTTTGGTTCCTCCTCCCTTGTCCCTTGTTGCGTTTGATTTGCTTCTCTTGCAGTGATCCCCTCCGAGTTTTGCATGTGTAGGAGTTTGGTTTTATGGGCCTTGCGGTTACCTCAGCTACGGTTCAGCCTCTTAGTTGGTACTCGAAATCTGTTTTGATTTCTTGTTGTTGAGGAGTTTGATATTGAGGCAGGAATACCTCGTTCAGCAGTTGTGGCTGGTTTCTCTCTTCATTGTTTTTCTTCGAGTTTGTCAAACAGACTGCGTTTGTTCGAGTTTTCTTCGAAAATTTGCCTTGGGTTCCGGCTGGTATGACGTTATGGATTTCATTTTTCCTGATTCTTACTTGGTCTTCACTTGGTTTCTCTCTTTTGTTTAATGTGGGTCTTTGGTTTTTTGCTTTGTAGTTGTAGTTTCGACTCCCTTTGTTAGGGCTTTCTCTCCGGGGAAATCATGTTTTCCGCCGGTTTTGTTTCCGGGGATGTTATCATTTTCCTTGGCTTTGTGTATTATAACTGTATCCTACTTTTTATTTCGCTTTTGTATTATATAATGGAAAAGTTTCGGATGAAAAAAAAAAATTTATTTAGCCAAAAAAAATAATGAGTACGACTGAAAGATCCTTTAATTTAAGCATGCATTTTGACTAGATGAAAATACAAAAACTCTGATAATGGGCGGTCATTTCGAAAACATACTTATGATTAAAAAAACTGTTTGATAGAAGAAACTGGTAGTTGACCGGAGTTTATAGCATTAGATCATATTACACAGGGCGGATCCAAGAGTAATATAATCCCAGATTCAAACTTACTTGTCCACAACACACACACAAAAAACGAAAATACCATTTTAAAAAAGATATATATGAAATTACGAATTTAAAAAGTGTGATTTACATATAATTGGTATCACGCATATTTTAATTTTAAAATGCGCTATACCACAAGTCTAAGATTTTTTTTTACGGAAGCAACGGAGTATGTATGTGTAATCTTTTTTAAGCCATAATAATCTTTCTTATATTCTACTTCGAGTATATTCAAGAATGACTGGCTGACTGCCTATCTGTACACTAAAAAAGACAAAAACAAAATCAAAAGACATAATAACAATTTGGAAATTATCCATCAGATTCAACAGTTAACCAATTCTAGTTCGTGGAGACTGAGAACCCAGCCGCCGTCGATTGGTGGATATGGTGGCCGGATTGTTACCAGAGTTCCGATTTGGTGAAGAAAGCTTCGTCTTCTGCGGTTTACCCGCAAACCTGCAAAACTGTGATGGGTTGACCCGTTAAACCCGCTATCCGCAACGAGTAAAACCCGCTAAACCCGCAAAATCATGGACACTTAATAATGTGTCCAGGCCTGCCCCGTTGCGGTCTATGGGCATGGCCCGCGGGTTGTGGCCCATGTTGACATCTCTATCAACATCATTATTATTTATAGATGATTGTTATTGTATTTTATTATATAAAGCTGGATCTCTCAACGTGAACATGACACGTAGGATAATTCTCATTCACGAGATCGTGACATGTGTCGTTGTTAATTTTGATAGTGACATGTGTCGTTGTTAATTTTGATAGCGACATGTGTCAACGTAATAATATAAACATTCATATTGTTAGTTATTTATTTTTAAAAAGAAAAAATAACAAATAACAAAAAAAAGAAAAAAAAAATTATGTTTTATATGATGAAACTAATAACATTGAAAAAGTAAGGAAAGAGAAAAAATAAAAACTACCAAATAAAAATAACAAAAAAAAAATATTGTATATTATATAATGGAAACTAATAATATTGAAAAAGTAAATTAAGAGAAAAATAAAAATTACCAAATAAAAAATGTTAATTAAAAATATATATACGATTCATAATATATAAAATTAGAAAAAAAATTTGTTATCGTGTGTTTGGTAATTCTGGAACCCTCTCGTTCATTTAAAGAGATTGTTTATAAGATTTATGGGTAATATGAATTAATTTTGAGTTTTCTTAAATACGAATTACTAAACGTAATTAATAGATAACTAAACAGAATTTTAATTTAGAATATAACAATACATGTCATTAAGTATATTATCAATTTAAGTATTTAATTTTTTTTTTTATCCGTGGGACCTAATCTAATTAATGTATACAAACTACAAAAAAGTATAAAAACGCGTGCGTAACGTAAAGGAGCAAACAAGGTAACCAACCAGCAAGTCTAATCTACAAAATTAACGCATGCTCCACTAATCAATTAAATTACTCATCTTTACTCTGTAATATAGTATACATTAATTGTTTATATTAACTTCCTCGCCGACACATTAATTTGTTAGGTCAGAATCGCCCGTGAACGCTAGTATTATTCTATGCATTGAAGTGCTGATTGTTTTTTTTTTTTTTTTTTTACTTTAAATGCTATCTTTACAGGCAAATGTAGTTGTTAGTATTTAACAACAATTATAAAAACTGTTTTGTACTAAATTAAAAATTCGGTTACACGAACATTTGCGATAACGAACGATTACGGATGGTTAATTATATTATCTTAAATATTAATAAAAAGTTACAAAAAATCAAAACAAACTTTTTTTACTTTATCATATATTATCATCTTAAATTCTTATAAAAAATGTATATTCTTAATATATATATATATATATATATTAATCAAACTAAAATATATTTATTATTACAAAATAGTGTATATAAACAAATGCTCTAAATTTATGTAAAATATATTTTTAATAAGTTATTATATGATTGATTCTAAATTAAAATCTAAATTTGTCATTACAATAATATAATTTGGTTTTTTATAAAAATTATATATTGTATGTATTTTAGTTAAATTGCTACTAACTGTTGTCAACTAGTCAGAAATGTCTCACAAATGTATTTGTTTCCAACTGTGCTACAACTACTAAACCAATTGTCTATATTGTTCAATAATATTTGAAACCACAAATGTCCATTTCCGCAAATTCCCGCACCCCATCCACATCTACATCAGTTGCGTTTAAACCAATTAAATCCTTACATGGAACTAATTTTTATAATATATTATTAGAACAAATAAAAAAAAACTGGGCTAAATTTTAGCAATTTATTCTTTTTTTTTTTAAATAATTGACAGTAATTAGTCAGATGAATCATTGGTTAATGAAAAAAAATAACGCAAACTATGTAGTATATAACTCATTTTAATCACTGTCCAGAGAAATCTAAAACTAATAGCAAAATTTCTAATTCACTCCAATAAAAACTAGCTAGGAAGTAATATTTAATACAACAAAAATAGTATATTATTTGCTTCAAATTTATTAATTTAAACCGTATATTACTTTCAATTATTTATTAGTTATTAACTACTAGCTAACGACATGAAAATTAAGAAAACACGAAACAATAAAAAAAATTACTATCTTGACAACAACAAATTAAATATCCTATATTTTCGTATTGTAAATAAAGTTAAAACGATATATTTATCATTTGTAAAATTAATCTAATTATGGGCAATAAATTTTGAATCTCCTGAACCTGATGCATATATATAGTCTCATATAAAAACTCAGAAAGAACAAATACTTTTTTTATCAGTCTTTGAATACTCATATCTAATACTCGTAACCGATGGTATGTTCATTATGACATTAAAATACTTGAGATTGTGTTAAACGAACGGATATATATGCGTGGTAAATTACATATAACTTTATTAGACATACCTGATAATATTTCCAATAGACTAAGCTTCCCTTGCGTACGTACGAATAGTAATAGGTTTCTTTTACGGGATATCTGCTTCCTCTAAATACACTTCTCGTACACACACACGTAGGTGTTTATGGATATATATATGAATGACTAACACTGGGATCATCATCATCATCAAGGTGAAGTGGTCATGATGGGGAAGATGGGCACATGAAGAACTAACTCAATTACCATCACACTCCACACACACACCTATATCATACATGCATTTGGGGAGAGTGCATGTATATATATATGCAAAGAGATGAGCTAGTAATGCACGTGCCCTGCTTCTCCATCTTGCTCAGCACACACCTTCATCATTCACTCCTATCTCTCGGCCACTTAACAAGGGGATGAGAGAGAGAGAGAGAGAGAGAGAGAGAGAGAGAGAGAGAGAGAGAGAGAGAGAGAGAGAGAGAGAGAGAGAGAGAGAGAGAGAGAGAGAGAGAGAGAGGAGGAGAGAGAGAGGAGGAGCTTCGGTGACAAGTAGAGTCAACTGAAAATTCTCATTTATAGCAAATGAAAATATTTATTTATTTTAATTACCCATCAATTATTTATTTAACTTAGGGAATGATTTGTGTAAAAATTACTTTTTTTTCCATGTAAGCTGGTGTTATATATATATACATGACATTAGATTTTCTTTTATATACGACATACATGACACTAGATCTCTTTTTTTTTTTGCTATAGAGATTTAAAATTAATTCAACCAAAATAACCTTTGTTACATTATATGCCTCTGTTTTTGAGATTAGAAATGCGTAAAATGTACAAGAAAAAAAAATCTAAACTTCAAGATGTGTTCGTTGTGGTTGATGCTTTAAGATGTGTTCCTTGTGGCAACCAAACCATCAGTCCGCTCTCAAAACGTGTGTCTCCAGCTGCGTGGATAGTGCTGAGACGATTTCTCTCTGTTTTGTCGATTAACCAGATCAGCCTTTGTGGTGGGGATGGTGAGTCTCCGTGTTTGCGTCGATTCCGCTTTAACCAAATTGTATGCAGCGTGGCTTGGAAGAGGTACCTGCTGATGAATATTCGCAAGTGGTCTTGGCCTGAAGTGGATATGAGGTGAGCTGTCCAAATCGGTCGTGAACTGGTGTTGAAGTACTCCATGGGCTAGCGCAAACAAGATTTCCGAGGAGTAGCCGCAGTCGAAAAAGAGGTTGTTTCGAATCTCCATTGGAGCTTGGCAGAGAACGCATGTTGTAGGAATGTTCAATTGCCATTGCAACATGTGATCGCCCGTCGATAACCGATTATGAAACGCAAACCATGCTAGAAACGAATACTTTGGGGTTGTGTTTGAGAACCAAATTCCTCGTCTCCATTCTAATACATGTTTAGTTGTGCACAGCTGATTCTATGTTGATTTTGTCGATTTTTTTTGTTAGAACGCCATGTGTGTCGATCGTCCTCATATATTCTGGGGCTCATCCGAGCTTCGTCGATTATAATGTCCTGGTTCAGAGTGGGCACTATTTAACTATTGCGCAAATCTTGTAGGTTCGATGATTCACCATTTACTTTTGTCGTGATTCTAATTAACAGATAACACCATTTATTTGAATTGCTCACAATAAAACCTACAAACACATTTACCAAAAAAAAACCTAAAAACACATCAAAAAGATAATGGAGACAGCATGCTGACCAATGAACATGCGACCCAAAATCCCTAAAAGAAAGTAAGTGTATGTGTGTGCGCATATATACACATTCATATACATATATACACACTTTTTATAATAATGTTTTTTGAGGACCACAAGACCGCACCTGTATGTTAATTTAGGTTGCACAAACTATATATTTTATTAATTCCCTCGGTATATTTTTTTATGTAAACACATCAATTACTACTATACGAGGTTTCTTTTGATAAATACATGTTTTGAACTGATTGTAGCTGATTATTCGATAAAAAAGTGAGGTAAAAATTGGAATTAGGTAGGAGATTTTAAAATTTTCCCTATATAGAGAGAAATATTTCTGGTGAAATCATTAAAGAGTACCATCCGACAGCTCGATGACTTTTCTTTTTCGACATTAAGGTAGGACTTGAGAAAATCATGCTGTCGTAATTATTACTTACATCAAATCCATTCTCTTTTCCTCTATCTAATTTATCTAACTAATCCCTTTTTTCTTTTGCAAACATAACGTTTATACAGTATTCTAATTTGATTGGTATACATTTTCAAAATAAATGATTGTATTTTTATTCATTTTCGTTGCCTCTTTTTTTTTTTTTTTTAACAACAACTTCATTAATAAAGTTTGAGATTGGATAGAGGCAGATAAGCAGCTAAGAGTTCGTTTTGCCAGTGCGTTAGCCGAAGCGTTAGCTAGACGCGAAATAAAAACAACGGAAATAAAAAGGAATTGAGATAACAGGAGTAGATGTCGAGGAGGAGTCCGTGGAGCTCCTTAATCTGTTCCCGAAAATTTATAGCTCGGACAAGGTCCTGAGCATCCGACTTTAAACAAATCTTAGTGTATCATTTCTCCAAGGCATGTGTCAACGCAGCCCGGATAGCTAGCGCCTCTGCCATTAAAGAGGATAACACAAAGTTTTCTGCAGAGTGGTTACGGCAAAGTTCCAATCCATCATTGTCATAGAAAATCCAGCCAAAACCTGCCAATTTCAAGCTTTCTGTCCAAGCTGCATCTGAATGGAGGAGGATCAAGTCATGTGGTGAATTAATTTCATTGCCTCTATTTATATTTTATCCAAAACAACTTTTTGTGTCGATTTTCTTTTGAATATATATGAAAATATGATAATTTATAACTATCTATATGGTGAAAGCAAGTATTTCGGTAACAAACGAGGAATGTATTTTGAACCAACTTTGCTATTTTTTCTTCTTGCATATATAAAAGCGATATTTTTATATTTAATAGACAACAGTAATAATTTGTCAGATTTTTTTTTTTTTTTTGTCAACTAATTTGTCAGAATATTTGTTTTCATCGAAACTATTTTCTTGGGTTATATACCCTCAGCTACCGTTGTTTGTTGAATACATTTAATTCGATTCTAACTGTATAACATTACGTTGGGACCATATTAAATATTTGTTGGTTGCTTGTACCATATATATTAATAGATGTTTATGTAGATTTTTGCATATCTCTTCGAGCGAGCCACTCCGAGATCTACAGATGATTATGTAGAAGATTCGACATATGGAGGGTAAACCAATTTGGAAACGTATGACAAATGATCGAGAGTAAAATCCTTTAGCAAAAATAACAAATGATCGAGAGTATATCAACGTTTAAATCAGATTATTTTTAAGATAGTGAAAGAAAGAGTTAAATCTTCCAATAAAAACCGTAAGAAGATTTGTTGAGCAAAAAAAAGAAAAAAAAATTTTAAGGCGTAAATCACTTGATAAGATAATACCACGTTTAAGGCGTAAATCACTCATCCCAAATATAATTGAATTAGTGACCTTAAAAACTTTCAAATACCACTAAATCACCGACCATTTGGTAAAATACTTCATACATGCTGTAGCCAATATATAGATTTCTTAATGATTATTTCATTTTGATTTTTTTGCAACAACAGTGGTGAATATTTTTGTCAAGTAATTTTGGTTAGTCGATAAAAAATGTTTTAAGTTTTTAATTATTTAACTCGGTTCTAATTTCTACCATGACAATGTAGGAAAAAAATGGTGATTATTGGTGAGGAATGATAAACGACAATGTGGGACTCAAAATTGCCCACCCCTAATAAGAGTCGTAATCAAAGTCCACTTCTAGGTTCCATAGGTCCTATCTCGTGAAAATCATTGAGATGCTTCTCTTGTCTTCAAACAGTTTTTTTTGTACCTTTTTTCTTCCCTCTTTTCCTAGTGTTTACCCCTAAGTTTCAATGTTTTCTCTTTAATATAAGACTTTGAAGGGACTTTGAAGTTCACTCTTCACCATTCATGACTTGCACAAGTCAGGTCAGCTTTTTTTTTTCCCCTGAAAATTTAAATATAAATGTTCCAAATACTTAACCCCCAAAGATGTTTCAAATATTTGTTTCAGAAAAGTGTTTTGCTTACTCGAAGAAAAATGTTAACATAATTCTTTCTATTATTCAGATTAAATTAAAATTTTGGATTGTACAGTATATTAACCATTCACAAATTATTTCGATAGTCGTAATCACTCGCACGTAGGTGCTTCTATTCTTTTTTTTGTTTGCTCAACCGATGTAAGCCAATTCTTCTATGTCCAACCAAACCAGAACCAAAGCAAACAAAAACAAATTAATGGTAGAATGTCCGTACAAGCTTATCAAAATATGTATTACTCTACCTTTGAGAACAACCGTTAACATCTCGATCATGTCTATTCTCAAAATCTTTAAACCACTTTTTTTTTTTTTTTTGCAATAACTCAATTTTAAAATGTAAAAAAAAACTAAATTTAAGGGCGGTCCATAAGTATATAGATAATTAGCTATTGATAATTATCGCTGATCAATGTGGGGGTCAAAATCTCGGTCCAGTAAATTGGATCCCGTAAACCTATAATAAAAAAGCTCAGTGAAGTCAAAGAAGTCAAACAAGGTCAAATGAGTAACGAGGTGACGGGCCGAGCTGAAAGTCATATCGGAGTGAACATCTACGGTCAAAGGGGATTAAATACATAATCATTAGTCAACCCCGTCGAGACCAAAACCTCGTTCAAACCGGTGAGTTAAGCCGCCTAAACGTAACGACCGGAGCCTCGGACTTAAAGACCATTCATGGCGAATCAGGCAGAGTAAACGGAGACGTTAAACACGATCTCAGAGTATAAAACAAGAACATGGGCAAGGAGCCAAGGACCAGATTCCAACTCTCTACACCACTCTCAACTACAATTTAGCTTTAGACTCAAACACTTGTCTTTTATTTGTTATTGTTCTTGTAAATTTCTCATGAGAATCGAAATACTAATCCAGTTTACTTCCCAAAAACCTTGTCCAAAACGCTTTCGAATCCTGTATATTCTCATCGAGCAACAAACTCTATGTTTATTGCTCGGTAGTCATTTGATTCTTCTTTTTTTAAAAATAGGCCAAAAACCTCTATATTTTTATTATTTACAAATTTTATTTTTAGCTACAACGATCATAATACTTTGTTACGGATAATTATCAATATTTTATGATAATTGATCGCATGTTAATTAATTCGTCAAACCTGGTAGGCTAACATTAATTTAATTTAATTATTTTTATTATGGACTTGCTAGAATTAAGGAAATTTCATTGTTTCTCATCCTAATGTCCAAATCTACTAATTATCTATGAGGATTGATTCACACTTTTAACTTTTCTTATACACTTTTTCGTTTTCTCGAGAAGAAATGAAGAAAAATGTAAAAAGAAAAAGACAACACAGATGGGATGTAGTGACTGAAATACAAGTCCCCTTCAAGAGATCATGAGAAATCTTTAACAGCCTATGAGCACTCAATTCAGCAATGACTCCATTTTCAAAATTTATTGCGTTGCATGGACCTGATTATAGATCAAACGTGACCGTATATATACATATATATATATATATGTATTTACTGTCGCATATTTCAAGTTTCGTGGCTCAAAAATATCCGATTAACACCACTAGATAGATTCATGTTATCATTTGTTGGTCTTTTACGGATAATTTTGTGTGCATACAGAAATGGCCACTCATTTCTAAAATTATCCACCAAACTATTTATAAAAGTTACTATATGAAATAATATCATACTATTCTTTTTTCTTTTTTTTTGTTAAATCATACTATCTTCTTCTTTTAATTATTCAACAAAAACGAAGGAAAATAAATAAATAAATTACCATGCATGGTTAGATAAATCAATAGCAGGCTATTTAAAAAAAAGAAAAATAAATGAATTACGTGATTAGTTATAAATAAAATATATAACTCTAACAAAAAAATATATTGATAAAATCTCATGATTAAAATAAATAATTATGTATTTTTTTAATATATATATATATATATCTTATTATATAAAACTGAATCGTTCAATGTAGGCGTGACACGTAGGATAATTATAACTCACCAGATCGTGACATGTGTTATCATTATTTTTTATCTTGACATGTGTCAATGTAATAATATCATCTTTCCTATTGTTAATTTATTTTAAAAAGGAAAAATGAATCATATTTTTTTAATGGAAATTAATAAAATAGAAAAAGTATAATAAGAAGAAAAAAACAGAAACTACAAAATAGAAAAAATGTAAACTATAGTTCTATATAAGATTCATAATATATAAATTTATAAGAATACAAATTGGTTATATCTTATTATATAAAGCTGAATCGTTCAACGTGAACATGACACGTATGATAATTATAACTCATCAAATCGTGACATGTGTAATTGTTAATTTAGATCATGACATGTGTCAATTTATTTCAAAAAATGAATTATGTTTTTTAAAAGGAAATTACTAAAATATGAAAAAGTAAAATAAAATAAAAACAGAAACTACGATATAATTGAAATTATGTTTTGGAACCAATATAAATCAATTTCTAATTTCTTAATTTAGAAATTATACAGATTTTAATTTAGAATCTAATTATACGGATCATAATTACGAGGGTTATCAATTTTAAAATCTAAATATTTTATTATTTTTTTACGTATCACGCGGAGCCTAATCTACTACAGTATAGAATAAATTGTTCTCAAGAATAAATTTATATAAGATTCCTAATATATAAATTGTTTGATAATTTGTTTATAACGAATCCAGTGATAAAAAATCAAGGGAAAAATGGAAAAAGGGACAAAAAAACTCACATATTGTCCTAATAAGACTTTCTTACTCCACATTGTCCCATTAAGATTTATAATAATATAAATCCAATATTACCCTTAAATAATAAAAACAAATATATTGAAACAATTTTTTTTATAGTTTTCTTTAAACTTAAAAAAAATACGACATTACCTTGAAAAAAAATATCATCTGAGAAACAAAATTAAAACAGAAACTTAGACTATGTTATATCTCCTTCTCCGAGAAAAGAAATATTTTTTACCCAATTCCTCTCCGTCGACTGCAATTTGTATCTTCCCATATCTATCTCTTTGTATCTCCGGCGACTGAAATTTGTCGTTCGTTCCTAATCCTCCTTCTTTCCTCATCATCCGCTTTCCTCGTCCTCTTTCTTTCCTCTTCCTCGTTTTTACCATGAACACTAACAATTTCTTTCATGACAGATCTTTGGCAACATGAGCTTTCTCTTTACTATTTGCATAAGGTACTAACTCCTACTCATCATCTCTTCTTACGTATTTGAATTGATTTTGTTTATAATGTATGAAGCAATGAAATGTCCTGCATATAACCAAAAAGTTTGATGAGTTATGTTGAGTCATACTTTGGAGACACGGTTTCAAAGTATTGATTAGGATCAAACGTAATATCTATGTTAATCTATGGGTCTAAGTAGTATCTCTATAACCTTGTTGTTACGGTTCATGGTTTATAGAAGCTATAATGCAGGACATTTATACAAAAAGAATGTAGAAGAGAAGATTTGCCTCATAATTTCATAGCATCGTATTTCTTATACATAGTAATGTGAGTTTTTTGAAGTTTCAAAATACTGTTGAGTTGAGCTTTCGTGTCTTACGAATACACTAATAATAGAAACTAAAAGCAAACTGTCAAATAAAAATAATATATCCAAATTTGCGTTGATTGATTCTAAAGTCTAAACAGAGACGTGAAGTCAATAAGATACAGATTCCGTTATAGGACGATAGTTTTGTTAAAAAGAAGCGGTATCCTTTTTGTTTTCCTTTATATGGTTTTTATTTAACTCTTTGAGCATTGTGGGTGCTGGCTGAATTGGTGATGAGTTATGTTGAGTCATACTTTGGAGTAGGGCTGGGCATTCGGGTCTCGATTCCGGGTCCGGGTAGGAACCGATCGGGTCCGGGTCTTTCGGGTAGGAGGGTGTTGGACCCGAATAAGAACCGAAATGGTTTCGGTTCGGTTCTGGTTTGGGTCCTCTCGGTTCCGGGTCGGTTCGGGTCCAAAATTGAAGAACCGAAAAAATACCCGAAAAATCGGATCTTGGATCGGTTCGGGTATTTTCGGGTTTTCGGGTATTTTTTTCGGGTATTTTTTTCGGGTATTTTTTTCGGGTTTCGGGTATTTTTTCGGGTATTTTTGGGTTTTCGGGTATTTTTCGGGTTTTCGGGTATATTTTCGGGTATATTTTTCGGGTATTTTTCGGGTTTTCGGGTTTTAGGGTATTTTTCGGGTTTTCGGGTATATTTTCGGGTATTTTTTGAAAACCCGAAAAAAACTAAAAAAATATATATGGGTTCGGTTCTCGGGTACCCGATCGGTTCTCGGTTCCGGGTCGGTTCGGTTCCGGGTCTTTCGGGTAGAAGGGTTTTGGACCCGTTTAGGAACCGAAATGGTTTCGGTTCGGATTCGGTTCGGGTCTTTCGGGTCGGGTCCGGTTCGGGTCTCGGATAAAATGCCCAGGCCTACTTTGGAGACACGGTTTTAACTCTCTCCCGTCTCCTCTTTCCTTATAGCTTTCAGTATTTTTTCAATTTTCTTGCTTTCTCAAAAATGTTATAGAAAATGTTTCCCTTCCTTCCCTTGTATTTGCATACTTTGATCATATGGCCAGAACACGAGCATCATCTTATTAACGTGAAATAAACTAATTTCACATAATTTTGTCGTTGTTTTTATTCTTTGTAATTATAGATATGGATATGGAGTTCCCAAAACTGATTGATTGAGCTTCACAATTTTATTTTGTATTTCACGTTTTCTGATTTTTCATTATCCTGGTTGTTTTAGTTTGTAATTATCCAACAACATCTTAGAAGTGAAACATTGTAAGCATTGTAACCATTTCCAAGACCCTTCCCTTATCAGATATCAGACCTCACAAGGAATCTTTTCGTATGAGTTATACTCTTTATAAACAATACATATATATTGTCTTTATTTTGATTTCTGCAAACCACGTAATTAATCAACCGCGATGGAGTACAGATTATTCTTTGAGGTCAAAAGAAACTAAAATCCTCACACCTTATTCTACGAGGTCAAAAGAAACTAAAATACATATATGTTGTGTTTTTTAGAATCGTGGTAAGGAACCGTTGTTAAAAAAAAAGAAGGTCCCATATACAATTTGAACACGGCACCTGCGGGAGAGAGTAAGAGTGTGTAACCAGCGGTGTTAAGCACCTCATTCGGTATTAGGTACATAGTAATTTTATTTAACCCAATTATGCAGAATTTCTTAAAAAAAAATTCGATCCATTCTTCCTTGCATACTCAACAAATTGTTTCACTTGACGATGAAATAACGGCGAGTATCGACCGATACTAAGCAGTATCGACCGATACCGTCGGACTTAGTCGAAATTCTCGGCTAAAATCTGATGGTGAAATTAGAGTCCTTGGCAACGACGCCAAAATTTGATATGCTCAAATATAATACCCTAAAGTACTAAAGCAATAGTTGCAGTAAGTTAGGGGTCAAACCACAAAGACTCAAGATATCACTCAATAGATTGCAAGATTTGAATTAAGCTAGGTCAATCGATTAAACAGAAAATAACTAAGATATCAAGTGGGTTGTAAATTCAATGAAAAAACTAGGTTCAGGGTATCTCTCAGGAAATCAGAGAATGCAAACAAAACAATAAATCAGGATTCAGATTAAGCATGGTTCTTGAACTCAAATCACTAAGTTATAATCAACCAACTTTCGTTGCGAGAATTATCTAGGTCTAAATCCTAAAATTCCAAATTTCTTTGCAAATCCTAAAGATCTAAACCAGCTTTAGAGTTCAGGTTTGATATGTTCACAAAACAAGTAAACCAAATTTATTTGCAGATAGTTATATCATGGTTTTTACCCGTTTTTGACCGATACATGGTTTTTACCCGGTCGATATCGATCCCCGGCAACGGCGCCAAAATTTGATATGCTCAATATAATACCCTAAAGTACTAAAGCAGTAGTTGCAGTAAGTTAGAAGTCGAACCACAAAGACTCAAGATATCACTCAATAGATTGCAAGATTTGAATTAAGCTAAGTAAATCGATTAAACATAAAACAACTAAGATATCAAGTGGGTTCTAAATTCAATGGAAAAACTAGGTTCAGGGTATCTCTCAGGAAATCAGAGAATGCAGACAAAACAATAAATCATGATTCAGATTAAGCACGGTTCTTGAACTCAAATCACTAAGTTATAACCAACCAACTTTCGTTGCGAGAATTATGTAGATCTAAATCCTAGAATTCCAAATTTCTTTGCAAATCCTAAAGATCTAAAACAGCTTTAGAGTTCAGGTTTGATATGTTCACAAAACAACTAAACTAAATTTCTTTGCAGATAGTTATTTTGCTCACCCTAGGTTTTGTCAGGTTTCCAATCACACTTTCGTGTCTAATTGGTTGTGTATTTAAAAAAGAAGGCTATTATACGATTATGGTAATCTTTCTCTTACTATTGAGCAATTTGCTCCAAAACCCTTTATCATCTTTCCATTTCACTAAATTGCTGACCTCATTATCATCTTTGTACTTCAGCCATGTAACTGCATATAACTCTTGCATCGAAAATCTGAGTAGCCTCCCTCCAAACACGAACCAAAGCTCATGTTTTTTATTAGTAACCAACTCCCTACATAAGATACCGTGAATCAACCTCGCTGAATATCCTAGATCGTTTTCATGGATTGCCAAAACATGTGAGAAGACTGAATCTGTCTTTACTTCTTTGTACTCTTCTGGAAGAAAATTCTCCAATATGCTCAGAATAGACCTTTTGCAGTTGTTATTAATTTTCTCCACTTGTGGCTCATGTCCCGCTTTAAACATACGTTTTGGGAACTCGTCTTCCATGTCTACGAAACATAAAACATCAAAATATCATATTGTAGCATATCAATCAAAACATCAAAACCTAAGTTCAAACCAAACACCGTTAAAATTATAATTACTCTAAAAAATCTCTAAATTTGACGAAACCCCTAATTTTCACCATCCATGTTTTGAAAAGCAAAACCTTAGAATTTTTTTCTCGGATAAATAAGAAGAGGCAGAGAGAAAAAGGAAGGTCCTAGAGAAAGAGAAATCTCGTGAAGAGATGTTTTTGCACCTCAATTTAAATGAAGACCTCAAAATAGACTGCGGTGATTTGCATAGCACTCGACGGACTAACCAGAGGAGAGAAGAAGTAAAAGAAGAACGTCTTGAAGAATTATGGTTCTTTCTATGGTTAAGATCTCTGAACAATCTTTGGAAATCTCTGGCAATTTGTAATCGATGTTCAACTTCGTCGCCGACGGAGAAAACGAGACGGAGAAAACAATGATTTGTTTCGTGGGATTAAAATTGAGTTTAGGGGTTTGGGAATTATTTGTGACACAAATTATATTACAAAAAAAAATTAAGAGGGTATACTTGGATTTTTATTAATATAAAGCTTAAGTCACCGCAAATGATTTCGAAATGTGTAGATGGACAAGAGTGTAGAAAAAGTATCTTTTATTTCCAATTTTCCCTAATTAAAATCTACTTTTACCCTTAAATATTATAATAAATATTTTTGTAAACTTAAAAAAACTATTATTATGAATCTATACTAACAAAATATTGAAAATCCAAATAAAATAACCGCCGATATGTACAAGAGGATTTTCCTTTGATATCGTCAAAGTGTTTTCCTTCCCCAACAAAAAAAAAATTGTTTTCCTTCGATATCGTCAAAGTTTGGCCGCCGATATCGTCTTCCCTATCGCCTCCTCAAATCCGGCGAGTGAATTTCTCCGCCGTTCCGCCTCCTCCTTCTTTCCTCCTCCTCGTTTTATCCGTCCTCCTCCTCATTCTTTCCTCCTCATCGTTTTTCCGTCGCCTCCTCAACCCCAGTTAGATAGAATGTGTTTGCGTAAAATTAATCACACTATTAAACACATTATATATGTATTGTCTACTACATACTGATAAGTACATGATATTTAGTCGAGTAGTTTGAAAAAAAAAGGTAGCGTAGTTGTTAGGAAGTTCTTAGAAGCTAAATGCATGTATTATAAGGTCAACCAAAAAAGGCATGCGTTTAGTCTAAGATGTCTATTTTTTTTTTTCAATTACAACTATTTGAATTCTTAATTACCAACGTCAACTATTTGAAATCTTAATCATGGATTAATAAGTGATTACTTTATGTATTAGCAAATGGTCAATTCCGACCGTCAGAAGATGAAAAATAAAGCCAAAGGTTTTGTGGATTGGCACTAGCTACATGAATTTACTCTCAAGATTTATAACATCAAATAATGTAGATACAGAGTATATTTAAAATTATTAAGTTTAGACTAATTATAAACCCATGCGCCCGCACGAGATTTTTTTTTTGTTGATCAAATTTTGTAATATAATTTGTGTTTAGATATAATTTTTTTGTATATTTAATTTTTGTCATATGAGATACAAAATTATTTTGTTGTTTAGATATAATTTGTTTTTCTAATCCGCCCTAGAACGGGAGTTCAATATGAAAAGTAATAGGAGTTCATTATATTGACATAATCTTTTTCTAATCCGTCCTAGAACAAGGGTAAGTTTTAAATTTTGTTTTCTGATGTTTAATTTTATTTTTTCGACAAAATGTATTTGTGGATGTAAAAGTTTGAGATGTGTTAACAATTTTATTTTTGGTATAAAATATATTATATAGTTTTCTAAATTTTTAATCCACAAGAGTTAAAGCATGACTTATGGTTTCTGGAAGTGCAGTTTCAGTGAGCTTGTGGCTGCCTTTCGAAGTCGCAGAGCAATTTTGAGCAGCCCCAAGACATTCAGGTGGCCCAACCATCAATACCACAAAGGAAACTAAACAATCCTGAAGTGAGCCAACTGAAAGTCTAAAGAAGCAGAACAGTCTTGTCACTTTCACAGTTTCTATTACTACGTGAATTAAGGCAAAGCTCAAATCAAATATTCTCGGAAAAAAGGAAAGAGGCTTACGATTAAGAGAGAGTCAGTAAGGTAAGCCTTTCTTGTCGGTGGTGGATCTTATTGAGATTCTCCTTGAAAACTGAGAACCAGATGTCTCCATGAAAAACAAAACTTCATATTCTGCAAGGCTTTTGCCTTCCTCACCGCTCACCGCTCTTATGCTCTCGAAATCACATTGTTTTCAATGAGCATTTTTGCTACTGTTGTATCAGAATGAGCTGCAGCAAGATTCATAATTATTGTCAACCTAATTTAAACCCACAATTTAAAGCTCAGTGGAGTAGAGATGCAAACATGTCAAAAGAATAATGCTAATAGTTGACACAAAGTCTTGCAAGATCTATTGAACCTACAAACTTGACGACTATATGGAAAATTATCAATTACCTCAATTTGTTGCAGTGATAGACTTTGTGTCAATGATCTATAATTCTATGCCTTAGACCTTAATTTATAAAACATTCATAGTTTACGACTATAAGTAAGCCTGGAACATTGGGAAGATAATAAAATTATAAAATAGCCTCAGCAAAGCAATTGAAACTGGAGCTTATTGAAAACACAATTTCTACCATATCTCTGCAAGCACTGATTGATTACACATAATCAATCCAGAGAAAGCAACTATATCATCTAATTTCTATCTGCAAAGCTTAAATATCGGCACAGTCACACAATACATGGCAACCAGAGAAGTTCAAACTATGAAAGGATCGCATTCGAACTCCATAGCTATATCTTAGCTCTGTCTAACTTAGTTTGGAGACATACCTGAAGAGATTTTGACAAACTTTTCTCATATCTTATGGTGGCTTGCTATTCTCATACCTGCAAGTAGATGTAATATTTATTATTGATTAAAGCACTAATCAAAGATTTTGACAAACTTTTTTAAGCAAGCAAACCAACTAACCGTGAGAAGGCTGACGCATTGGAGAGGCTAGGCTTTTGATGCTTGCTTTCTTCTTAGTTCTTGAAACTTCCAGGGAATGATCTTTTTAGAGAAAGCCAAAGCTCTGAACCAACATACTCGTCAGGAGTGTTGTCTCTATAGAAATACTCCAAGGCTGTTTTAATCAACAGAGACATAAGAAATAGAAAGAAAACAGTTTTGAACTGAAATGGTTGAATACATTGTAATTCAAGTAGACAAAACTCATTTTCTTTTAATATAATAAGATATGATGACTCTAACATCTACCAATTGGCCAATTTATTTGTATATACTTTGTATAGCATCTACCAATTGACAATTTACTATTTGTGTTAAGATTCCTCAACACATAATTTTCATAAGTAAACGTAACTTAAAAAACAGATGAGGAAAATTTTACACAATAAGAAAA
>PKMM01011241.1:497107-517931 GCA_002933915.1 Eutrema heterophyllum
ATCGACTTTTTTGCTTACATCTATTATTTTTTAATTCTTATTATAATTAATAAAATTGAAATAAAATATTTTTATTAATTTTTAGGTTAATCGAAAAATAATACATTAGATTTTAAAACAAATTTCTATGTTTGATTTATCTATGATATTTTAGTCATTTTAGAATAAAAAGTTAGTTTTCAAACTTTCTAAAACATGGATTAATATATATATATATATAAATAATAATAAATCCACATATATTCAAAGAAAAAAATATATTCGAGATTTTGCAATATTTTTCACTATAATTTGTATTATATTATTTGAATATATATCAAAACAAAAGTTTAAACGGGTTAATTTTAAGTTTTAGTCCATTGCAAAACGGGTCAAGTAAACAGGTTACTCCGGTTTGACAACTCCATCTATAATAATTAGTAAGACTTATTATAAAATTCAGAAAACGTCAAAAAAAAAATTCATAAAATTTCAAAACATTTTTTTTAAATGACCTTGCGCTATAACGCGGTTCAATCCTAGTTATAGATTACAAATCACATGTCATGAAGCTAGGCCTGTCAATTTGAGTCATTACCCGCGGGTCCCGCCCTGTTTAACCCGCCGCGGGTCGGGTGCGTGTCAAGAATTTTTTTTTTTTAAAAAGCGGGGCGGGTGTGGGTCGAGTGTTTTAAAATGCGGTGCGGGTGCATATCTTAGTATTTGGAGACGCGGGTTTGCGGGTACCTGCATTTATGTTGTGCAACTATAACTTGTGTTTTCATTTTTCAAACCCTAATTTTTTTTCTTTCTCTTCTTCAGTCGGCGACGACTTTTTTTTTTTGAATCGTTTCTTCTCTTCTCTTCTCTTTCGATTTTCTTTTTCTTCTTTTTGTAAATCGATTCTCTCTCTCTTGTGCTTTATCCTCATCGTTTCTCTCTCTCTCTCTCTCTCTCTCTCTCTCTTCTGCTTTATCCTCATCGTTTCTCTCTCTCTCTCTCTTCTGCTTTATCCTCATCGTTTCTCTCCTCCATCGATCTCCTTCTTTATCTTCCTCATCTCTCTCTCTCTCTCTGCGATTGTTCTTCAACAAATCGCTTGGGCCTTCCGCGAAAGACGGATCGAGAAGAAGAGAGAGAAATTTGTTTTTTTTTTTGTTATTAGTTTTTTTTTTTTTTGTAATGTTGCGGGTTACCGCCAGACCCGCTTGACTAATGCGGGGCGGGTGTGGGTTTACGATATCGGAATTCGCGGATCTAGCGGGTAAAACAAAAAAAACAAAAAAACCCGCATCCGCGGCGGGTCGAGGCAGGCGGGACGAATCCGACCCGCTTAAGAGGCCTACATGAAGCCTCTATAATAACTTTAGCATGGTTGTTTGATATAATATTTTTAGGGAAATTAGGCTAAAGTGGTAGACTTTTCTGTGTAATCTTTTCCTTGTAAGTCATTCTTACCCAACATGTAGATTTGACACTTTCATTAGTAGTAGTACCAATCAATTACTTTTGTCTCATTTTGATTTAGAAAAATTTCTATTATTTCTCTATTCTTTTTTTTGTAAACAAAATTTTTTACCGGTTTTTTTCCGGTGCGCAGAGCCAACATTTGGTGATACAGTTTTAATGCGTAAACCACTCCTCCCAAATGGGTCGAACCCGGGAATCTCCCACTAGGAGTTACCACTGGACCAACACCACATTGGTTATTTCTCTATTCGAGCTTCGGTTTATCATAAGATTCACACAACACATCAAATTTAATCATCAAATTTGTGTAGACAGTACTAATTTTTAAATCACTAACTTGTATATTAAAGTTATAATAACATTTTCAGGTTAAAAAGGTATAATAATACTTTGTACATAAATATATAAGTTATACTCCCTCCGTTTATAAATAATGAATTTTGTACAGTTTTGACACATATTAAAAAAAATTAATGCTTAATTTATACATCATTTTTATATTAATCTTTTAATAATTATAATTAAACAAATAGTAATTTAATAAATTCAATTATTTTAAAAAATTATAATTCATGATCTTTTATTAACGAAAAATACATAAAAAGCAAAAGACTATTTTAATGAAGAAAACAAAATTTCTTTTAAAATTGGAGGGAATAGATGTTTTGTATTAGAAATTTCACCAATAATATTAAAGTAACATATCACAAGTTTGATTATAAACGCTACCAAAAATAATTGGTAAAATATTTTATAAGAAAAATTGATAATTCCATCGAAACTTTATTTTGAAACAAACTTGATAATATGTAACGATAGGAACATTAGTAGTCAACTTTATTCGTTTCCTGTTACGAAATATTACGTTCCATTTCATCGTTTAATTACGAAAGCATATGTTGCAATTAAATCTGTAACATGCTTGTATTTGGCAATCAAATTCGAATAGCAAAAAATATTGGTTGTCATTCAGACAGATTTAATGGACATCACACCAACAAGCACATAACTCTTTAACTGTCGGTTCAATTACTTTCAGATATCTTCATAGTTTTTTTTTTTTGACGATGACTGCCAAAAAACTTTTTGCAAGAAAAATTCTCATTTAAAAAAATTGCAAATCAATTAATAATTTTTATTTTTTTTTGCAAAATTAACCCTCACCTCAAAAAATTACAAGTCAATCTCCCACCTCCAAAATCAACTGCAATACTGCTCATGGTCGTATAAGACCGTATATTGACCACCAAAATTACGTAGTTTTGGGCAAACTAATAAAACAAAATTTTGTAAAATGGAGATTTAAACCCATCACCTCGAGAATAAATCACATACACCATGCCAACTGTGCCAACGAAGTTAATCGTAGAATTTCAAACATATATATATATATATATATATATATTTATAAATATTCGAAAAACCTGGAAAATTCCGAAAACCCCAAAAAACCCAAAAACCCGAAAAACCCAAAAAACCTGAAAAACCCGACCACGAAGTTATTAAACCGAAGCAAAATTCCCGAACCAAATCAAAATTCCCGAACCCGAACCGAAAAAACACAAATTTTGGGGTTTTTGGGTTTTTCGGTTCAGGTTTGGTTCAGTTCGGGAAAACCCCAAAAAACCCGAAAACCCCAAAAAACCGAAAACCCAGAAATACCCAAAAAGCCCGACCACGAAGTTATTAAACCGAAGCAAAATTTCCGAACCAAATCAAAAGTCCCGAACCGAAGTAAAATTCCTGAACCCGAACCGAAAAACCCCAAAAACCGAAAAACCCAAATTTTGGGGTTTTCGGGTTTTTCGGTTCGAGTTCAATTTAGTTCGGAAAAACCCCAAAAAACCCGAAAATCCAGACCACAAAATTCTCGAACCGAACCCGAACCGAAAAACCCCTAAAACTCTATGTTTGAAGTTTTTTTGGTTTTTTTGGTTTTTTCGGGTTTTCGAGGTTTTTTGGTTCGGGTTCGGTTCGGGAATTTTGTGGTCTGGGTTTTCGGGTTTTCGGGTTTTCGGGTTTTTTGGAGTTTTCCCGAACTGAACCGAACCCGAACCGAAAGACTCGAAACCCCCAAAATTTGGGTTTTTCGGTTTTCAGAGTTTTTCGGTTCGGGTTGGGAATTTTACTTCGTTTGGGAATTTTGATTTGGTTCGAGAATTTTGTTTCGGTTTAATAACTTTGTGGTCGCGCTATTCATGTTTTTTGGGTTTTTCCGGTTTTAGGGTTTTTCGGGGTTTTCGGGGTTTTCGTTGGCACAGTTGGCAGAGTGCATGTGATTTATCTTCGAGGTGAAGGGTTCGAATCTCTATTTTACAAAATTTTATTTAATTAATTTGTCCAAAACGACGTAGTTTTGGTCAATATACGGTCTTATACGACTATGGACAATATTATAGTTGATTTTGGAGGTGGGGGATTGACTTGCAATTTTTTGAGGTGATGGTTATTTTTGCAAAAAAAAATTCTACTATATTTGATCCCAACAAAATAATACGGAGCCACAAATTTTTTCTCCTAATTAATTAAATATTTAATTAGTTCATCTAATCGATTCAAACATAAAAGAAAGTAACCTATTAATTGTACTATTTTTTTGGGTTTTATTCAAAAAACACGTCAGTTGATTCCGATTTGCAAGAAAACCCATCACCATAAAAAAATGCAGGTCAATCTTTTATCCGACAGTCAAACCGCAATATAACCATTGGTCGTGTATAGATTTTTAAAACCGTATAAGACCGTATATTGATTACCAAAACTATATCGTTTTGGGCAAAATAATTGGGAAAAATTATGTAAAATGGTGTTTTGAACCCTGAACCTCACAGATAAATCACGCACCCTGTCAACTGTACCAACGAAGTTAATTGCAAAACTTCAAACATATATATATATATATTTATAAATACCCGAAAAACAGCAAAAACCGAAAAACCCGAAAATCCTGAAAAAACCCGAAAACCCCGACCACGAAGCAAAATTTCCGAACCAAACCGAAAAAATCCAAAAACCCCGAAAACCCTGAAAAACCGAAAATCCCGAAATTTTGGCGAGTTACCCCAAAAAACTCAAAAACCCGAAAACCCGAAAACCCCAAAATTTTGCTGAGGTTCGAGGTTTTTGGGGTTATCGAGTTTTCGAATTTTTGGTTTGGGTTCGGTTCGGTTCGGGAATTTTGTTTCGGTTCGAGAATTTTGCTTCTGGTTTTTGGGGTTTTCGGGGTTTTTCGGTTTTTCGGTTCGGTTTGGTTCGGGAATTCCGAAATTTTGCTTCGGTTTGATAACTTCGTGGTCGGGGTTTTTGGGTTTTCGGGTATTTATAAATATATTTATGTTTGAAGGCAATTAACTTCGTTGTCACAGTTGGCAGGGTGCATGTGATTTATCTGTGACGTTCATGGTTCAAACCACCATTTTACATAATTTTTCCCAAATATTTTTTCCAAAACGATGTAGTTTTGGTAATTAATATACGGTCTTATACAGTTTTAATAATCTATACACGACCGAGGATAATATTGCGGTTTGATTGTCGGTTGAGGGGTTGACCTGCATTTTTCTGTGGTGATGAGTTTTCTTGCAAATCGGAATCAGCTGATGGTTTTTTTTTGGTAGAAAACCCTTTTTTTTTTGTTTAATCAATGGATTATATTTGAAGCATGGACTAAATATTTGATTAGATGACGCTAATTTAAAACTGATGAGAATGTAGGTGGCAGATATGTATCACACTAAATCTGCCACTTACACAGATGTGCGAACTTGCTGTTGTGACGCAAATCCAGACCTTCTGTATTTATTATATTGTCACGCTTAATTAGCTTTCAAATGCACCCCTTAATTCATATTAATTGCCAATTATATATCTACTATTTTTAGTTAATCTGAGCTGTTCTCTTCTACCGATACTAATCCATTAATATCCATGCATGTATATATATATATAGGGATTACTGTAAAAAAATCAATCACCTTTATTGTTTTTGCAAGAATATCCCTCAGTTTTGGAAAATGCAGGTCAATCCCTTCACCTCCAAAGTCCCCCGTAAAACAACCCCTTCTTTAAATGATCGTTATATCGGTCACGGTTTACAAAACACTGTGTTTTGAAAAAAATGAAAGAAAAGAAAATCGTGTTGTTTTCGACATAAAATGAAACACGTGAGAGGATAAGATTAAAAAGCCGACCACGGGAGTGAAAAAAAATCAATTTGGGAGAGAACAAAAACAGGGTTCATCGACATAGAAGAACAAAAATCCGACCACAACTGCAGATCCAGTAAGTTTGTAGATGAATCTCTAGTTTCTAGTTTCATTTTTCTATATTTCGTTTTTCTGGGTTTCAAATTTTGTCGATGTAACTTGAATCGTGTTTCTGGGTCATTGAAGTAGCTGACTTCATACTTCCCCAAATTCTGTCGATGTCACTGTTGAATCGCGTTTCTGGGTTATATGGGTTTCAAACTCTCGTCTTCCTCTTACTCTGTGCTGCTTCATGTTTTTGCCAGAATGTCGAAATAGATCCCTGAAATGATTGATGTTCTTTATCTTTCTCTTCACATGATTCGTAGGTGAATAATGGTATGTAGATTATCATAGTTGGGATTCTGTGAATATTGGCGTTCTGTGTGATTATTGGCATATGGTTAACAATGCTAGTTCATCTAAGAGTGGATACAAGAATGACAAAGTTGTTATGTGCGATTGTAATCGGCTAGCCAAAATTGTAAAAGCTTGGACTGATGCAAACACTGGGCATAGGTTCTACAGCTGTGTAGGGCGTAAAATGTGTAACGAATATGAATCTTGTAACTTTTTCGTTGGTTTGATGAAGAGAAACCACACGAATGGCAACATCTAGCATTGTTGGAGGCAAGAGATGTCATTCAAGAGCAAAAAGAAGAGATTAGGAATTTGAAGCAACAAATGGCATTCATGGATGAGTTCAGGCAAACCCGTGAGGAATGTGAAGCACTTAAGCGGGAAGTATTGATCCTTAAGGAGAAGAGTACGGTACAATACCTAATGTCTTTGGAGTAGTATCTATTGTTTTTTTATCACAGGTGTTGTAGTATCTTAATAATGTAGACATTTGTATCGTATCTGTTGACATTTGTTATTGTGGTATTTATAATTTTATTGTTATGGTTTACGTACGACTAAGAATAACATAAGTTCAAAAGCATAACAAGTTTACTACATAACAAAAGCATAAGTTCAAAAGCATCCAAGTTTACTACATAACAAAAGCATCCAGGTTTTCAAAACTATAACAAGGTTCAAAAGCATAACATAATTAATAAGTTTCAGGTTTAACAGCATAGCATACATAATAATAAGGTTTTCAAAACCAAAACAAAGTTCAAAACAGTCTTTACGGTTGGGAAGAACCACGGCCATGGCCACGGGTACGTGCAACCGCCAACTTTTTAGCTTCTCTGGCTCTGTAGAGGGTGCTTGGAAGGACTGTGTTGTCGCGTGTGTCTCTAACATACCTACCAAGGTGAATGTAATCATCTCTTGTTTCTGGACTTGTGAAAATACCAAAACCTTCCTGCAAAAAAACACACATATATTAACATCATAAACACATGCTGAGATCACACAAATATATTAACAGCAAATTCAACTTACTCTAGGAAGCTGCATTGGTCCTCTATCTATGTTTATCTCATGATTAGGAGGAGCTTCATCACCTTGAGCAGCCTGATTCTTGCATGGTCTACCACGTTTCCTCCGTGGGAGTGCAGCTGAGAGGCTCGGAAGGTCTTCATTAGGCTGAGAAGAAGATTCAGGTCCACAATTAAACCATGAACCCCAACCTCTTGTAACATTACTCTGTTGCCTCTCTTCATGATGAACAGGCTGAGAAGAAGATCCAGCTCCAGCATCACTCCAAGGCATCCACTCTTCACGATGAACAGGCTGAGAAGAAGATCCAGCTCCAGCATCACTCTAAGGCATCCACTATTCACGATGAACAGGCTGAGAAGAAGACCCACCTCCAGCAGTCTGATTCAGAGCTTCACTAACAACAGCTTTAGTGGCCTACCAGGAGGCTTCTTTGCAGGCTTTGTACTTGCAACATTTTTGCATTTGAGAATGTTGTGACCTTCTTGACCACAACTGCGGCAATGCTACACAAAAATTAGGTGGTTACACGAATATCATAAGGCATAAGATACAGAAGAAAAAAAAACAACGTACCATTTTGATTCCTTTCTTAGGTTGAAATCCAGCAGGTTTTGGCGCCGGTTTCTTCTCACCCTTCTCTCTCTTTCTCTGCTTACCTGGAGGCCTCTTGTAAGAGGTGGATTGACCCTAACATTTGTGGTTATCTCCCACAGGTTCATACCATTCACAAGTTTTAAACCATAGGCATAACATCTCCTAAGCTTCTCAACTGTAAACCAGTCACTAATAAGAGTCTTTGGGTCTTGATCAACATTTCTCTCTAGCCTAAAAGCAGAAGCTATGTGGCAACACGGGATTCCACTAATCAAATAAAGTCTACAGGTGCAACTAGTTTCATTCCTCAAATGCACTACATACCGGTCATTGAAGTAGCTGACTTCATACTTCCCCAAACCACAAGGTAATGATCTAAAATTCTTGGCAAGTTCAATCTGCTGATCCAATAAGGCTAGCGCTCTAGGAGTGTACACTCCTCTAGCTCTCTCAGCTTCAAGCCTTTTCCTGTCATTACACACCATCACCCGCCTTCTAATTTCCTCAAGCATCTCGACGACTGGTTTTGTTCTTGCATTCCTAATAGCTGCATTAAAAGACTCCCCCAAGTTATTTTCAACTGCATCACACTTGGAATACTCAGAGAAAAAAGCCCTGCATTTGAAGATAAGATAAATGTGATGACTTAAAAATATAAACAGTTGGAATACTTAGAGAAATATAAACTCATCTTACCTTGACCAGGGACAGAAGACAGAAATCTTCAAATCAGCATGAGCACGAGGATCATATTCCTTCAATTCTTTCATCTTTCTGTCAAATCTCTGCGGATAGTATGAATCTGCAGCAGCCCAGAAGAAGCCCTCTAATTCTGCTCCAGAATGATTCTTCTTCCAATTTGCATGAACATGTCTTGCACACATCATATGTTCAGCATATGGCAAGCACTCTTTCACGGCAGCAATCAATCCCTTAGGCTGGTCACTTGCCAAATTCAAGCCATTTCATGTGTTCAACCCCAAATCTTCCACCAAGTGTCTAAAAACCATAACCAATTTGGCATATTCTCAACTTCTACAATGCCCCAAGCAATTGGAAACATTTGATCATTCAGATCTCTTCCACAAGTAACTAAAAGAGTCCCTGTCATTCGCCATTTCAAAAAAATCCCATCGAGATGAATAATCCTCCTACAAGCTGATTTTCATCCTTCAGCCAATCCAGCAAAACAAGTATAAAACCTGTAAAACCTAGTTTCCCTCACCTCACATTCCACTGTAGAACCTGGATTTGATATTTTCAGCTCAGCAACATAGTCAAACAGTCTACCAAATTGCTCTGCTTGCTCATTATCAAATGTTTGCAGACATCTAAGCCTAGACCTTTCACAGATTGTCCACGACACATTAATGTTACTGGCCAATAGCTTTTCTTGCTACAGATTTGCAGAAAAATCAGGATTCAATCTGAATTCTTCAATGAACAACTCAGATATTCTTGCATTAGTAAGGAGTGAGACTTTACCTTGCCAAGTGCAGTTATGTTCTTCTTGCAACGTCCTCACAACAACCCTATTGGAGCTGCTGTTTATTGATGCATATATCCTCCAAGGACACTTTCTCGCAGAGCAAATAGCTCTTACACGCTGACTATCAGACTTGTGATACTTGATATCCTTCTTCTTCTTCACTGCATACCTAGTCACTGCATTTTTAAAACTTTGTATCGTCCTGTATTCTTGACCTAACGCAAACTTCCGGTACTTGGTTTCATCAATCTCTGCCATGCATTTATCATCACTATCACTGCTGCTTAAATGATCCATTTCCACATCATCCTTAGCCACATCATCCCTTTCCACAGATGAACTATCAGATTCAGAAGCTGCTGCATCTTCATCATAACCAATATCCTCAACGAAACCTTCTCCTTCATCTTCAGACAATGATAGGTTTCCAACACCAATCCTTCTACATATGTATGGATCATCTTCTCGGACAACAAATAAGGTTAACGCACATGTCCCGATAGCATAGTGAACTGCTCTCGCAAGCTTCTCATCGTCTTCAATGTCCTCTTTCACGTCAGGCGTATCAGGTGGAAACCATGATACCTTTCTCATATTATCTTCATACCCGATCACTTGTGTCAAGAGCATCACAACCTTATTCAGGGTAAAACCTTCACCAACATGTTTACCTGCTTCGTGTGCCTCTCCACCACGATAAAATTCATCTGGTGACCAGTACCCTCTAGCTTGAAAAAACAGATCGAAAATGCACACATTGAGATGATATCAGTCTCCATTCACAACAAACCAAAAAAAAGAAGAAGAAGAAGAACCAAAGAGAGAAAAGAAGAAGAAACACGAAGAAGAAACATTGAGATACTATCATTCTCGATTCACAACAAACCAAAGAGAGAAGAAGAAGAAGAAGAAGTAGAAACACGAAGAAGAAGAAACCCGATGAAATACAAACTAAGAAGAAGAAGAAACACGATTCGATCTCAATACCTCATTATACAGACTCGATTAATCCTTCGCGATGTTTGCAGCTCGATTCTCGTTAATCTCTTTTCTCAATCATCGAATCGATTACGATAAATTTCCCCAACTAGATTTCCCCCAAATCGATCTCCCTCAAACCCTAATTTCTTTTTTTCCCCAATTTTGTTTCTCGTTGTAAGCGTAAGTGTTTTCTAAATTTGCTCAATCTTGTTTTTTAAGTGTAAAAACAACAACACATTCGACACATTATGCCGTTTTAATAAGACTAAAACACTGCATTTTAACTTCTGTTTATTTTTTTACAGACGTTTCGTTTTGACACGTCATCAATATAAGCGTAGGTTGTTTTGCGGGTGACTTTGGAGGTGAGGGGATTGACCTGTATTTTTCAAAGCTGAGAGGTATTCTTGCAAAAACAATAAATGTGATGAGTTTTTTTNTTGTAAAAGAGTCGATTGTAGAGGCGTGGAGCATTCAAAACCATCACCATGGCTCGAGTATCTCTGTGAAGCTGAGAAATTGTAGAAAGGCTTTAAGTAGATGGAAAAATGAGAATGCCTTAAACTCTATGGACATAATCAAGGCTATTCAATCAGATTTGGAGTTTGAGCAATCTTCTTCTTATCCATCATTCGAGAGGTTAAAGTTTTTGGAAAAAAAAACTTGGTTCAGGCTTATAGAGATGAAGAAAATTTCTGGAGTCAGAGATAAGTGGATCCAAAAGGGAGACAAAAATACCAAATTTTATCATGCATCTGTCAAAGCCACAAGATCTAGAAATGGATTGGAAAAATTGATGGACTCAAATGATTTGTTGAAAAGATCTGAAGCGGCTAAAGGGGAAGTGGCAACAAATTATTTCAAAGATCTTTTCTCATCTTCATCTCATGTTTCCTCTCAGGCATTATTTAATGATTTTGAACCAAGAATCTCTGATCACATCAATGACCAGCTGGTGAAAGAAGTGACGAAGGAAGAAATCAAGAATGCGGTTTTCTCTATTAAACCTTCTAGTGCACCTGGGGCAGATGGGATGACAGGTTTATTTTTCCAGTATTATTGGGATGTAGTGGATCCGCAAGTGATATCAGAAGTGAAAGGCTTTTTTGAGACAAGATCATTCCCGAAAGAATGGAACTTCACTCAGCTGTGTCTGATCCCCAAGAAAGTGGGTTCTCCGTTGATGAGTGATCTTAGACCAATAATTTTATGCTCAGTTCTCTACAAGGTGGTGTCAAAGATCTTGGTCTATCGTTTGCAACCTTTTTTGTATGAAATTGTATCCCCAAATCAATCTGCATTTGTTTCAGAGAGACTCATTTCGAATAAGATTTTAATTGCTCATGAGGCAGTGCATGGTCTGAGAACTCACAACCACATTTCAAAACATTACATGGCGGTGAAAACAGATATGTCCAAGGCGTATGACAGAGTTGAATGGTGTTATGTTAAGTCTCTACTTACTGCCTTAGGGTTTCATCATAAATGGATATCTTGGATAATGTTCTGCATATCTTCTGTCACTTATACGGTTCTGATAAATGGACAGCCCCATGGATTTATTGCTCCTGAGAGAGGTTTGAGACGGGGTGATCCACTATCACCTTTTCTTTTTGTTGTATGTACTGAAGGATTAACTCATCTCTTTAACCATGCAGAGCAAACAGGTCTGATTAATGGAATTCAGTTTTCCTCTGATGGACCTGCTATTCACCATCTGTTGTTTGCAGATGACAGCCTATTTTTGTTCAAGGCAGAAGTAGCTGAGTGTTCGATAGTTCAGAAGATCCTGCAGACATATGGTGAAGTGACAGGCCAGATAATCAATCTGGAAAAATCTTCTAACACATTTGGGGATAAAGTGGAACAAGAGGTGAGAACTACGATTCAGGAAAAGTTAGGGATCTTTAATGAAGGTGGAGCAGGAACATACCTGAGACTTCCAGAATATTTCAGTGGATCCAAAGTGGAAATGCTTGCATATATTCAGGAAAGGATGAAGGGCATATTCTCAGGCTGGTTTGCAAGAACGCTATCCCAAGGTGAAAAAGAAATCCTGTTGAAAACAGTGGCAATGGCGATGCCGGTATTTGCCATGTCTTGCTTCAAACTTCCAAAAACAACGTGTGAGAAGATGACAAATGCTATGGCTGACTTCTGGTGGAATTCAATGGAGAACAAAAAGAAAACTCATTGGCTGGCTTGGAAAAAACTTTGTATTCTGAAAGCTATTGGAGGTCTTGGTTTCAAATACATTCATCTGTTCAACCAAGCATTACTAGCAAAGCAGGCTTGGCGTATTCTGCAAGTTCCTGAGAGTCTTTTCTCTCTTTTCATAAAAAGCAGATACTTTGTGGATAATGATTTTCTCAAGGCTGAGTTAGGTGTGAGACCTTCTTATAGATGGAGAAGTATATTGTTTGGAAGAGAGTTACTACAAAAAGGGTTAAACCTAATGGTTGGGAATGGGACTTCTTTGAGTGTTTGGACAAGTCCATGGTTATGTGATGATAGAATGAGGGCGCCTCTTATGAAAAAATATCATTATTGATCTCGATCAATGTGTTAGTGATCTTCTTGATCAGAATCAGAGAAGCTGGGATTTAGATAAACTTGATGATTTGTTTTCCAAGGGATATAGAGTTGATCTTGAAAATCAAGCCTTTGGTGTCTTCTCTTGATTTTGTTTGCTGGAGATTCAACAAAAATGGAGACTACTCTGTGAGATCATGTTATTGGTTAGCAAGTCAAGAATGAAGTAATGAGTATTTGAGAGAAGCTATGATGCAGCCATCTATCAATGGGCTGAAAGATCAAATTTGGACATTACAAACTGCACCTAAGATTAAAACCTTTCTCTGGAAAGTGCTGAGTGATGTTGTCCATGTTGCTGATTTAATTATATCAAGAGGAATGAAGATTGATTCAAGATGCCAGATTTGTGGTCTTGAAGGAGAATCTGCGAATCATGTTTTGTTCTCTTGTACTTTAGCAAGGCAGTTATGGGCATTATCTCTTCTCCCTACTCCTGAAAATGGTTTTCATAGAGATTCTGTTTACCAAAACTTTCAATATCTTTTAGTATCTTGGAATGATCAGAATGTGCCATTAGAAACTAGAAGGGCTTTTCCTTGGATCTTGTGGAGGTTATGGAAGAATAGAAATCTTTCTTTTTGAAGGGCTGAGCTTTATGGTGATTGATACGATGAGAAAAGTCAGAGAGGATGTGTCTCATTGGTTTTATGCTCAGGAATTAGAGATTGAGGAAGTTAGTAGAGCTAAGGTATCCTCAAGAAGAGAAAACAAGGTTTGGGTTCCTTTTGATCTCGATTGGGTGAAATGTAATATTGGTTCATCTTGGAATGAACAGAAAAAAGTTGGAGGAGTTTCTTGGGTTTTGAGAAATGCAGATGGGAAAGTTTTGCTGCATAGTAGAAGATCTTTCAATGCCATTAATTGTGTTCTTGAAGCCAATATGGAAATTTGGCTTTGGGCAATTGAAAGTATGAGAAGTTTGAAATTTAATCGGGTCATTTTTGCGGGAGAAGCCAAAGATTTGGTTGATGCGGTCTCTAGACCACGTGCTTGGCCGTCTTACAAGTCTCAATCTGCAAAAATTTTAGGTGTTTGGAAATATTATGGAATGGAGAGTTGTTGTTGAAGAAAGGAAAGCGAATAGATGAACATTTCTATTAGTTCAAAGGGTGACAGAGGAAGATCGTTGGCAATCTTATGTTGCGGTTGGTTTTCCTCAGTGGTTAAAATGTTTCTTTGTTGTTGATTGTGAAAATTCTGATAGGTAATAATTGTTTCAGTCTTGTGGTTTGTTTTTTGTTTGTTTTTTTCTGATACTCTATCGTTTTTTTAATATGTACGTTCTTAAATCTAATAAATAATCCAGAGAAAAAGAAAAAAAAAATATATTTTTTATTATTATCACATACACATATATATACACGTTTTCTAAACATTTCCACAGTTATATTTTTTTTTTTAAGTCGTTTCACGTTTCGCTTCTGCATATTTATTTTCGTTTCCATGCAACCTAGTATATATGATTAAATAAATACATGTATTATTTATCTATAAAAGTCGAGGCTTTGGATTTCGGTCAACTCAGCTGGATCGGTTGTTTTCGATCACATATATTGTATTTTGCGAATCATAATCTTTTTTCTAATAAGAAATCCTTAGAAATTATCCTTGTATGGAAATCTGAGATGTTCTATTGTATTCTTTATTGGTTCCTGAATTGCATTACTTTTTATGTAGAATTGTTCACTTGGATCTTGAGTCTTTAACGAACATAGTTTCATACTAGTGTAGTTAGTACGTACCTCCAACTGTTTTGATCTCTCCACCAACCAGGTCTTTGAAACTAGGCTTAAGAATTTTCACTTGTACCATTTCATTTTCCTAACTCCCTCTCTAAATTTCTCCATTCATTGACATATATCAAACCAAACATTTGCTCACTCGTATATTTAGCAGAGCAGTGCTCTCATCATTCTTTTTCAAAAAGCTTCAAGTGCTCTCTCATATTTTCGTAAAAGTTCAATACTATTATCCAAGAAAATTATGAAGAATTTTTTTTAATAACAAAGAAAAGAAGGGAAAATGTTCATTTAATTCCTCAAGTATTTGCAATTGGCATATTTATTTCCCAATTATTGAGTGCGCAATTTAAATCATCAAGTTAACGTTAACTTTATGAATTTATGTATGAGAAAAGTCAACTTTAACTAAAAAAAAGGAGACGTTAACGTTGGTTTTTTACGAGTCCAATTTTGCGAAGTCAACGTAAATTTGAGAAATAATTTGCCAACTTAAAAGTTAGAGAATTAATTTCCCAAATTGCAAAACTTGAGGAATTAAATTATCATTTCCAAAATATAGCATGTTTTTAAATAAAAATTAGTCTTCATTTTAATAATATACACATAAATTATTACGGTTTATTCATAATAATTTTCAAAATTGTCTTGTAACATTTAAAACTATTTAATTTGATAAAAAATCAAAACAACTATATATAGCTTTATAAGAACTTAACCGATAACTTTTTATAGTTACAGAAAGTTTTTTTTTGTATTTAACGTTATTAATAAAATAATCTTAGTTGATTCTCCATTGATCATGCGTGAAGGCCTAAATTTATTGGATCTTGCCAACATACGTTTATAGATGTATATAGTCAGGTCCGATCCGTAGGGAAGACGGGATAGGCCATCGCCTAGGACCACCGATTTTTTCAATTTTTTTATGGGACACATTTTTATTGTAGATTAATAGTTTTTAAACCACAAAATTTAAAGTTCATGTTTTTATTTAACGTATTATTTTCCAATAAAAAATTTTGGTTTGTGTCACATAATTAACCATATAAGAGCTACAAAAAAAATTAAAAATATATATGTTTGTTAAATTTAAAAATTAATCTGCAAAATTGTAAAACTTAAGGAATTAAATGGTCTTAATTTAAAAAATGTACACATAATTGTTAAAGTTTAGTTCCAAACTATTTTAAAAACAATTGATAAAACATATATATTTTTAAAAATATATATGTTTTTAAAATAGATTAGAACTAAACTTTAACAATTATGTGTATATTTTTTAAATTAAGACCATTTAATTCCTTAAGTTTTACAATTTTGCAGATTAATTTTCCAACGTTTAGGTTGGCAAATTAATTCCTTAAAATTGGACTCATAAGAAGTCAATGCCAACGTCTCCGTTTTCTTAGTTAACGTTAACTTTTTTTATACCTAAATTTAGGAAGTTAATGAATAATTAAATTGCGCATTCAATAGTTGGGAAATAAATCTGTCAATTGCAAATACTTGAGGAATTAAATGATCATTTTCCCAATACAAGAACCACCTTTTTTTCTTTTGCCCCCTAATCGCTTCATAACACAACATTGGGTTTTCATAAAATTAAGCAAAGAAACCACCAGACACAAATTAATGTGTGTTACTTTACTCTTTGGTCTGTATAGTTAAATAGCTAACAGCAAGCTAGGTAACGAACCACGAGCCAGGTCCCTTGGTACGCTCTCCCAAACCGTGCAACGCCCCATGTCCCATCCTATTGCCCCAAGACTGTAATCCGTAACAGTGAGCCATGTGTTGAAATACTCCCTTAGCTCAGTGACCACTCCGTCTTTCAACTTCCACACGTGTACCCAGTACACGTGTGAACCCTCCCATCCTTCTGCAATCACGAAGCCATGACCGGGCACTACTACTTGTACGCTGCTCGGCTCAAACCTAAACGAAACCTGGCTCCGTGGTTCCCCTGTTAGCAGCCTCATCATGTGTTGACAATGGTGCGGTCCATGGAACCACCATTCGACATCACTGGCCACCAGTTTGGCCACCGTCGATGCGTCGCCTTGCTGCAACGCTCTGTAGAGTAACTCTATGGCTCCCAGGTTTTTCATTTCCGGGGAAAGCTCTACACTGTGTGCTTCCATTTGTATCTTTCTTTGTCGGAACTTAGAACAGGATTGGTTTTCAAGAGAAAGGTTTTTCTTTTTCTTTTTTGTATGTAGGTTTATGTCTAGTTTTCAGCCTCTTTTATAGTCAACATAATGCGCTTCTTTTTCCAATCGTCGCCTTGTTTAAGGCTACTAAATTATGACAATTTTTTTCTTTTCTTGTCGGTGATTATCGCAATAACATAGGTCGTTTTTCTGACTAGTCCCCTAAAATTACTCAGATATTTCTTTGGTTTGTTTGTAGGTTTAATAAGTTTTGACTGAGGTACTTATATATATATATATATATATGCACCTTATGATCGCGCTTCGAAAGTGTTCCCTTTGCATTTCTATCAAACAAAATTTGAACTTACAGTATATGGTCGTCTCATGGTGTTTGGTTACCAATTACCATGATACTTTCTAGATATAAGTTGTTATTTCGACTCATCCCGTAAAATCTCGATGCCCACTCGTGATTTTTCGCTAGTAGGCGTATTTTCTGCATCCCGAGTATGCTTCTATATTTTCAGTCTAATAAGAGCTTTCCAATCTGATTACAAATATTTTGACATTATAACCTCTTACTTATTATTTCATTTCTCATTTTATTTTTTCGCTCATTAACATATACTTAATACTCGTTTGGAAAGCTCGTATGTAAGTTAGTAACTAACTAACTAAGTATGCTTAGATAGTTCATAGCTAGTTAGAACCTGAACCAGATGGATACACTTCTACTTTTTTTTTGTTTCTCGTGAACAATCGGAATATGTCTCAATCTTCCCACTAGATTCGTCCAATCGTTGTTGTGAGTGAGCCAGCCAATAGAAATTGAATGAACAACGTTTTAGTCGGTTTATACAACCTTTTGGTGTTAGAAATATGTTTTTTTCATTATTTTATAAAAATATATTACTCTCTCCGTTTCACAAAGAGTGTCATTTTAAAATTTTATTTTTATTCACAAAGAGTGTTGTTTTAGGTTTTCAATGCATAATTTTGAACAAAAATCATTTTTTACTTTTATTGTTTTAATATATTAATTAGAGAAAGAAAAATTGTGTAGTGTATCAATAAGAAATAGTATTAAACTTTTAATAGTTTTTTTAATATGTGTGAAATTTGTCAAAATAACATTTTTTGTGAAATATAATATATAGTAGTGTCTGTTTTTGCCTTGTGGGTTTTGATTGTGAAAACTGAAGAGTCACATTTCCAAGGGTTAAACTAACTTTACTAAATTTTTAAATAAAGAAATTTGCAAGAGGAGTGAAGCTTATATTATCATTATAAGAGAATTAGTAATAAATTATAAACTGTTTAAAATGGAGGAAATGTGTAGTCCACGTATCATTAAATGAGCAATAAAGAGGCCAAGTTGGATCCAACTAAACCCCTCGTGCACACTGTCGGGATTTGGACATTCTCTTAGAACCTAAAAATAATTAATTTGTACTATTCTGATTCTGACCCCAAATACGTAATTGACTTTTCACGTTTCTAACTTTCCCATCAGTTTCTCACATTACTTTGTTGAAGCCAAGCCACGAGTTCTGGTTTTATCTTTCAAAACCAGCTTGGTTAAGATAAACCATTTGTTTTTCCCCTTAGAAAAACGGCTTTAATGTCCATCTAGAGCTTGTAGGGGTGTCGATTTGACAACCCAAACCTGGAAATTATGATAACCAACATAAGATCTATAAATCCTAAAAAAATAACAAACAAAAAAATAATTAAAATGAAAATCTTTAAAAATAGTTTGATGCACAAACAAAACAACAATTTTGTCTGACAAGTATTTCGAACCCGATAAGTTGGTCCGATACACCACAAGTCTGTTTGACTGTAATTGGCAATCTTAGATGTTGAAATTAGTAGAAATGTTTGTTGATGTAGTGATTTCCAGTTATAGTAGAAGATTTAGATGAACTTCTAAAAAGCCTCTACTATTTATGTATCAATTATTTCAAATGCTGATTCGTATTTGTGCTTACATGTGAAAACTTTGTTTGAATAAAATATCTTTTTATAGTACCGGAGTCCTCCTAGCTAGTCCTTTTTTAATAACATAAGAGCATCCTATATATGCCGAAATCCAGAATAATCCGGAACCCATAAAAATCTGATTTTTTTTGCTATTTAATTTGGCATTTACGGATAGTTAAATGGCAGAATAAGATAACATGATATGGACCAACAAAGCAATTCCTCATCAAAATTAAACCAACCACTAATTCACTATCACTTGGTTAGTAAATAGAACAATCCTTTTCAAATAGGGCGGGAAAGGAATAATAGGTTATTCTCAAACTCTCGCATTCCAGCTGAAATCTTTTTCAAATCTATTGATCGTGGTATTCGGAATACGTGCTTAGCTAGGCGTTATTTACCACGATACAAAGATGCTCTTGGTTTGTGGTTCCGGAACTCTATCCGGTAGTGTAGCCTCTTGTTTAAGCCCGGATATATTTAAATCGGGTGGTCCGATGTTTTTTTTTTATCCTTTTTGTAATCGTTCTACATGGAATAAAATCAGAAATTCTAGAAAAAAAAAGTAAATATAACAATTTTTCTTACAACATTTATGTAAAATGTAAATGTAAAAATGAAATGTGATTCTTTTTTTCTTCTAGCCGCGTTAGCATTTGGTGTTACAATTTAATAACGAATTTTGATTAGGCAGTACGTAAAAGTTATGGGTTAATTTGAAAGAAACACACTTTTATATTACATGTAACCGTAAAAGCAAACACAAATGCAAACAAATACTTGAGATCTCTATATTACTAATTAGGGTTCAACCATAACTACTACGCACGAGATTTCGGGAGTGGTTAAATTTTTTGAATTGTGAAGTTCAAGTTGCATCTAAGGTTCTCGGTGTAATGAATTCTCTACGGACGAGTTTGTAATCAATGCACTTCGACTAATAGCCATTGGACTCAACTAACCAAATGAAATTCAATTTACGTGTTTAAACCAATGAAAACAAAAGAATAAGGAGGGAGTAATGTGTGTTGGACCACAGGAACATTGCATGTAGCAAAGTTATGAAAGGTCAAATAAAATGATACAAGACATATCCATGTATAATTGAAATTGAATTGCGACTTTCTGGTTAACCCTACCTTGTCGAATTTGTCAGTTTTTGATTGGGTCCTGGTCAGCCTTTTTGGGGTCGACTTCCTCACCCTCCTTTCTCGATCTTGTACCAATAATTAATCTCATGTTACCGATTGATAACAACATATAGTAAGGTATAGAAAACGGTGACATCAAATCATCATAGTTAACGATGATATACAAATGATTAAATTTAGAAATCCCAAAAGAATCAAATATCTAGATTCTTTAGGTTATATATTTTTTTAATAATTAGCAAAATGTTGTTCATATTAGTTACTCTCCTCGACGAATACATATAATAATGAATCACAATAGGTAAAAGAAATAATTAATATGTATGAGACTCTGATCTAAAAACCAAGTTGTAATAATTCTAAAGAAACCAACCTAAGTAGCTTGCTTGTGAGGTTGAGGCCTCCCGTCCCGTGCATGAAATCTTTCGCCACCCCATTTCTGAGCTGTATTTAAAATTGACAGAATAGAACGGGATTTAATTTTTTGCCTACTTACTTTGGTGGTCAACTTAATACGCTGCGTTTTAGCTAATTCTTCTATTCCTTCCGGTCGAATTTTATCATTTATCCAACACTCTAATTTGGGTCAAGTAATGGGCCAAGAATGGGCTACAACAGTTTGGTTCTTTTATTGGACTTCAGTCAGGCGCAGCCATTTATAACTTGCCACGTCGACCGTTGGTGGTCCGTCATAATGACGTTTGACTTTCTAACGACAAATGCGCGAATTATTCTCATTAGGATAACTTTAACAATCTACCAAACCATACTTTGTTTATTCCAGAGTTATATTGAATATATACATCTTATTATATAAAGCTGGATCTCTGAGCGTGACGTATGATAATTCTCACTCACGAAATTGTGATATTTGTCATAGTTAATTTAGATCTTGACATGTGTCAATTTAATTAAAACGGTAAAAATGAATTAATTAAAGTAAATATTAAAAAATGTTAAATTAAAAAAATGCAATCTTAAAAAAAGAGAAAACAATAATAAGTAAGAAAAAATTACAATAAAGGAAAGTGAACCAAACTAAAAAAAA